>JAEKIV010000336.1:0-35793 GCA_016801325.1 Hypholoma fasciculare
CCCTACCCATCCCTCTCCATCCCTGCCTGTCCCTCTCTACCCATCCCTACCATTCCTGCCCATCCCCACCTGTCCCTACCCACCCAACCCTGTCCAACCCTGCCTGTCCCTACCCGCCCAACCCTGCCCATCCCTAGGGCCAAACCCTACAACCAACCCTGCCCAAAAGAAACAAAAGTAGCCCATAACCCTAACCCTAACCTTCATGTCCCCCCTGATTTCTATCCTACCGACTGGACCACATTGCACTGTCCCGCACCGGAACTGGTTACGTTTGACGTTTCGTTCGAATGGACCGAGTTTATCCAGCGCCCCCACGTTCCGATCACAACTCTCTTTGCGAGACACGCACCGAAGCTTCAGCGATTCAATCTCGGGTCCTATATCGTCGACGAACATGCGCCATGGCTGTGCCATCTTCATACTATGTGGTTCCACAGCAACTGTAGTATTGATCTTGCGCTTTCAGTCCTCTCGTCTACGCGTAAACTTAAACGGCTCATATTGCAAGACATTTACAGCGAAAATACTGCTATACCCCTCCCAATTGTGTCGCTTCCGGATCTGGAGTACCTCAAGTATGATGGCCCACCTCAGCTAGGCGCTACACTTCTGGATCATGTCGAGATTCCCATGAACTGTTCGTTGTCCATCCCCGCCGCTAACATCCCCGACGATGATGAACAGGAGCATCTACGTGTTATCGGAATATATACCGAATGCATCCGACGCTTTCTGCAAGCTTACGCACCCAAGGTCGTCTGCGTTGATCTTGGAAATTTCCATTATATTTCCTTGAAAGCTGGGGACGCACTTCTTCCCGATAAACTACCCCTCGACATATCAATCCCATTTCATAATATGCACGCTTATACAGTGGTTTTGAACAGGGTAGCGATCCAGGAGCTCTCAAGCGCTGTAGAACTCCGAATTTCAACATCAGTTTCATTGGATACAAGAGTATTGGCGTTCTTTAGCTGCCTCACATCGCTGGAGACCATTTACGCCGACGCAAAATCACTTTTTTATCTGGGGAATCTCCAAAATCCTTTGTTTATGAAGCAGAAGAAATTTTCTCTATTCCCAAATCTAAAGGTCGTCAACCTCGTCGAAGATCAATATCGCGGTTATATCTTTGACCGTTATCCCGTCGGGCCGGCCATTTCATCGTTCTTTCTTCAAAGAGTACAAGATGGAAATACTATCACCACACTGCGCCTGCTCGAAGCTTTCAGCGACTCTGTAATCCCCAATTTCGAGGAACTGGCGGAAGCCCCCGGTTTAAAGGTGCTGTACAAGCGCTTCGGTGTGACTGGTGATTTTGAACATATGTGTGGTGGCAATAACGTCAACTAGAAGTATAATATTGCTACAATACAACCTTCTATGAATCGGAAATGTACCTTAGGTAGTTAACGGTGTATTTCAGCCTCAGTTATCAGCTTACATACGTAGATACAGTGAACGTTAGTTCTTCACGCTCGAACAGCACGATAAACGACGAGCCGAATACGCTGGCACTCCAAAGACGAGAGGGAGGCGGTGGATCAGGACACGAGTGTTGTGCGCTTTCGCCGTTTTCTCAAGAAACAGTATTGAAACGCCATTTAAATTTTACCGTGCACGCTCGGACGAGCAACGCCGCACGAGCGAATGGAAGAGAGCGTGCGAGCGGACTCCGTATTATTCTAATATTTCTACTGTAGATGTATTCCCAAACCTATTCTACACAGTAACAGCGGAATCACATGGGATACTGTTCTCATGTTAAATTCAAACCGATCTCGAGCACGCGTTAGAGTGAAATCATCCCAGGAGCGTAAAATACAAGCAAGGGAACGTGATCGTGATCGTATAGAGCGTGCGGTAGATTGTGTGCTCATGGTGGTGATAGTTAAGAGAGGGAAACACATAGGCCGACCCATATTTCCCAGTCCAGGGGTGGTCACACACACACACGATTGCGGTAAATTCAGCTCCACAGGCAAGCGTGTAAAGCCCTGGAAATCGGGTACACTTAAATTGGGTATCCTTCGCGCGCCACGGCTGTACGCAGGATACAGACAAGCCGACACTAAACACGAAGCGCAGATGGCGTCAGGGTGTACAGCAGATTCCAGAGACATGTTGAGGATCGGCACGGAGATGGGCGAGCGGGAAGCGAGGTGGAAAAATGAAGGACGCAGGCATGCAAAATTAGCGCTGAGAGATCGCGCAAGTAAGTAGTGGAGCGGTAACGTGGGTGCTCCTCAAAGCAGAGGGATGTGAGCGCGGCCTGTGTACGAGCAGAACGTGCACGAGGACTTAGCAGACGCGCATATATCCGACCTCGCTTCGTTCAGGCGCCCGTCCTCGTGCGACGTACCTTCCATCCGTATATCCTCGGTGGAAACCCCAAAGCGCGCGAGTAAAAGAAAAATGAAGCGCGTAATTGAATTAAAACACGAAACGCTTGAGCGAAAACAAAACAAAAAACAGAAGAACAAAAAAGGGAGCGGAAGTGGTACGTGGCGCAAGTCGCTAAACCACATAACAATCAGCGGGAAGCCCAGTGTATGCACGTACGCGCCCATGCATGCGAGCACACACCCGCGGCGCGTGACATAAGTGGCACCTCAGACCAACCTCAGACACACGCGTAGATACCGTGCACTGCCCCAATTGGGCATGGACCCAGCACGCGCTACTGCGCGAAAGAAAGGTGAGTATAAGGACATTCCGGGTAGGGCGCGGCACGAAGAGAGAACAGGATAAGCGTACAGACCGCCAGGATCGCACGGACGGGGATCGCACACGTTCACGAGCATGAAAATACGGCATCCAGAGGATCAGAATTTGCGTTGCACGAATGCTAGGGTGAAATACGTGCGTGGTGTGGCTGGGAGTGGAAGTTGAGGCGTGGGCGTGGGGCCTGAACGCAGTGCAAAAGAGAGAATGTCGAAATAGAGAAAACCTAGAGGGAGGGAAGATACAGCTTGTTCAGCGAGTGGCGCGGCGCGGTGTGGGGTGCAGAGGGTAGACAAGGGAGAGCGAGGGGCGAGGTGTGACAGCGCTGGCTAGAGGCGGCAGCGAGAATGGGATGCGTGCACAGGGCGTGTGAGAACACAATGACGCGTAGCGCGCAGATCGGGAACATTCAGCACGGCGTGAGAAGATGAAGACACGGGTGAGGTCGATGGCGGGCGTGAAGCGTGCGCGCGTCGTGATGCGTGCAGGCGCTGGCTGCAACACGGGTGTGTGCGTTGGAGTGAGCATGGGCGAATGACCGTCTCGCAGACGTGGGGTTACATATGTGGGGAGGGAGGAGCAACGGAATGGCGCCGTATCCCTGGCCCCACACTGTGTGATCGTGTGAAGATTATTTGATCTTCATATTCATACCCTCGATGTCCGCCTCAGACCTTGCTCAGACCTCTTATGGATTCATCGCCTTCCCACTGCTCTGTGCGCCTCAGCAGAGCATTATTCGCCACACGGGATTTCGCTCCGACGTACTCTGCTGCATACGCGTCCAGCCAAGTCTGCCTCTATCGCTGCTCTCCTCGCTGCTCTCCCACACCCTCTACCGCCCCACTTGCCTCTCCATCCGCCTCGCCCTCCCTCACCACCTCCGTGCCTCCCGGCCTCGATACCAGGCACATCATTTTACGAGGGAATACCTCTATGAGAATGCTGCGCCTGTAAAGGATAGACCAGGTGGGCGCGTAGGCAGTCCATGGCGCATCTTTCGTACGCCTATCCATTCGTCGTGTCTTATCTTCACAGATCTTCCAATGCCCGTCGTTAGGTTGGAAGCCGCTCGCTGCGTGCGCTCTTCCTCTCACGGTCGGTTTAACCGACCTTACATGGGCCGCAGAACTTGCCTGGTACACGCAATCGATTTGTCGCCCGGCACGCGTACATCCATTTACGTGCTCCTGTCTACACCGTCCGTCGTACGCCTGTCCAAGTCCCCCATGCGAACCGTCGTTCCAGATCGTGCATTCCCGAGCACGCGTTCTCTCGGTACGTGTATGTTTATCTATCTCTTTCATGATCTCGTTGATGCTGTATTTCGCATCTTCTACCTTCAGCGACACATCTTTCCACACACACCGGCGCCGAGCGCCATGCATCTCCTGCCTGGTGAGTACGGAACGGTTCTTGCTCTCGTGCACGGGCACGCTCGACCTAACACGTCCATCTATACAGGTGCATATCATGGTTTCTGCCTACCGCTGTGTCATATGCGTCTCTCCCACAACGCTTCCCCTCATTGACTGCGTTCTCCAGAGATTTTTCTTCCGAATGGATCACCCGCAGCGCGTACTGCTACATGCAATGTTCGTCTTTGACCCGGTCCTACTGCGCGTCTGCGCTCAGCAAAAGCAGAGGCGCACTCGATTTTCTTCTCTGGTATTCTGCGCTCATATCTTCTGCGTGTGTCATGCTTGGTTCTACTCTCTAGACGGCCCGTGTGCGTGGATCACGTCGCCACGTAAAGTTTTGACTGTTCAGTAGGAAGTTCATTGGGCGAGCGCAGCGGGAAGGTGGTGTCAGGCGACTCATGGATGCATAGTGCGTTTTCCGTGCGAAACTATATCTTATCCAGCTCTACGTCTGCAAAGGGCTCGATGAACATAGTTGTCTGGGAATCGTACGTGTTTCCCACACTTCCGTCGCATTGACGCCTTACCGACCCATCCTTCGCGCTGCCTCTCTCTCTCTCGTAGCTCATTTTCGCCACATTCTTTCGTTGTGACTCCCTCTTTCGCGGCCGCCGTCTACCCGTCGCTCCCCAGCTCACACCTCGCGCCTCCCTTCTCCACCGCGTGGTCATCTCGCTCTGCGTGCCCCGCCTAGTTTACTCTACTAGACGGGCCGTTCCGCAGCGTACGCTGCCTCGCGCACGTCCCACTTGGTCCGCCTAGCCAAATATTCCAATCATCAGTGGCACGTACCGCGTATTCAATCCACGCACCCTTATCGCGCAGTCTCCCTATCCTCTCCTGCCCCGTCCTGCTCTCACCTCTCTTCCTGCTTCCCACATGCGCCTGCAAATTGACTTTCTCTAGAAAGCAACAACCCTGGTGGGGACGCTTCCACGGGTTTACTGTGCCTGTGATGAAAATTCCAGCACGGGGAGCTACGTGGAAGCTGTTCCTCCTGGTAAACGCCCACGGAGGCTGTTCGCTCACTTGGACTATTTTTCTGTCTCGTGTCAAGCACTTGATTCACAGTTATCATCCCGGTATGCTTATACGCGTGAACACGTAAATATATCCTAAATAGTGCAACACGGCCGCGTGAGCGCATCCGTATGTGCTCCCATCCATCCTCCTTCCTCTCTTTTGGATTCATGTTTTCGCTTCTAAAAGTGTTTCTCGAAACACGGCGCATTACACGCGTTGTACATATGTTCTAATTTTCCATGGCGTAGATGGCGTGGCGCGTATGCTCCCGTGTGTTACTTGCATCGCTGTCGCCGTCAACCGCTTCATACAAACTGAAATCTTTTCGATACCCACACTTCCTGGTGCCTCTCTCATATATCTCACCCTTTTCCCATGCAGAACATCCGCACGTACACGCTGCCACGCGCGTGACCCGCGAGTTTTGAAAGCAGCAATCGGCATTTGCAAAAGGAGAGCAGGTGTGGGTGCCTGCCACGTAGACATTTATGTCCTTGGATGTTGTTATGGCTGACTGCTGTTAAACATTTTCCGGGCCTGATCTACGTACGGCCCTTCCAGTTAGTCTATGACAGTAAACGGATCTAGCGGTCCTATTTCCCTAAATGCGTACGCCATATGCTTAGAAATCTGCCACAATGGTGCTGATAATACCGCCCTCCACGACAGTGATATCAGCCTGAATCTGTTACTCCAACTGTATACATAATTACCTACGCCTTTAGTCGCGCGCATGAAAGAGTACCGTAAAAGACGCTGTGTTGCGTTGGTCTTGGCTTAGCGTCCGAAATCCGAATGTGGGTATTCTTTACTTTTTTTGTGCGTATCACTGGGCAGCGTGGAAGGCCGTTGGCAAATTGATGTATTAGAAGAATTCCCAGGCACCATTTACGGATCAGTATATTCACCCGTCTTGCTTTAATTGCCTAACAGATGATCAATTTGTGGTATCCACGATCTGCAACATTAGTTCAGCTTCGAACTTATCTTTTGATACGCAGCTAGCGCATGTGTTCCGCCAGTCCAGGAACTTATGAATGCTGCCAATCTGTCGAGGTGTGTCTATCGCTAACATCTGCGCAGAGAGTGTGTCTGATTGAATATCTCAAGGATCTTTTGATTGCGGCACCGGCTCAAACGTCTAAGTATGCTTAAAACACGGTGTTTAAATGTTCGAGTGATATTAGCTCTCCTCATACGGGCGTCACCTCCACATGTGAGATACGAAAACTTTCTGCAAAGAAATAAACCCCCTGCTCGCAGCATTTAAAAAAGCAGTGCAATGACATGCTTCTGTATCATCCATCTGTTTCACCAGAGCAGGCTCGCTTCCCGCGTTGTATAATGCAAGAAGCTGGATAGTTTGACCCGCTGATGCGGCTGTCTTTATCGCTGGAAGTAGTGAATCAGTACTATACCGGTAACGTTTTTCCATAGACATTATATTACATGCAGACAGTCATAAACATTGTCTGCATATCGTGGGAGGCAGTATTTGCGCATCGCATCGTGAGTCAACGACACCGCTGATTGACAACCAGATAACCTGTAGATGCTATACGTCGGCTATTATTATTTTGATAGTCGAACACCTACGACCCACATCGCTACACCAAGCCAAGAGGCTGAATAGCCTCATTGGCTCTGCACTCTTCGTTACTGCATCAACGACAAGTCTCACCGCATCGCTCATTGCATATCGCATCTACTCGCTCTCGAGGAGCGATCCGCTCAATCGCGCGAAGAAGACATTCAACAAGCTCGTTGATGTGCTCATCCAATCCGCTGCGGCGTACGCGATTATCTCAGTGTGGTACGCGATCGAAGGGGTTATCCCGCAGACGTCGACCAATGTATTTATACTGAGTGCGACTGCCGACTACCTGTTCTACATCTTCCCAATAGTTGCCGTGCGCTATTTCCTTCATCCAGTGGCGCATTATTGAGTACTGACTCAATTCTAGGGTTTGGCATCGACGTCGATGGTTGCTCGCGTCGCTCTCATATCGTCCAGAGACGCAGCACGATCGGGGATAGCTCCGGTATCGGGCCTCGAGTTCCATGCTGAAGGATCAAACGGGGACACGTCTGAAATTAATTCCAGTGTCAATCGAGTGTATATGCTAGGTAGCCGAAACGTCGATTCAGAGCACAAAGAGGAGGTGCAGTTAGATGTGGAAAAGGGAAAGGTATCCTAGCGGAACGACAGAAGCGATTTGTTTATTATCTCAAATTTGGCTATATTCTCGTGTAAAATATTCCGTTTGACTGGGTCCATTAATTGGCATGTCACTGTAATTACAAGACGTACACAGTTGAAACAATGTTTAGGTATGCTTGGGGTTTCCGCACGGTTCTCACCGATGTCAACTGAATGTCATTTAGCGCGTCGTCAGCTGGATTGCGACGTGCATGCATAGATTCTCGTATGGAGTCGGTAAGTGCGCCGGACGATGCCACAGGGTGTGAAAAATTGGTTAGAGTTTATGGGTTTCGTTTCTACACCCTACGTATACACATCCGAGAAGACTGAACGGATGCAGACGGTCTACAAAAGCATAGCTACGCATATGGGAATACGATCAACGTATATATTCTTAACGATTCAATGACTTCAAGGAATTAATTAAGTGGAGTAAGTCGGGTGTAAGGGTGAATACCGTTGGCTATTTCTATCGCTTTCTAACTACCCACTCCGCCTTTATTTCGCCCCGCGCGCCGTCGCGCCTTGTCCAGAGCCTTCCCGCGGGCTCTCTCGATCGCCTCCGCACGCTCTCGCTCTCGCTGAATGGCGGCAACCTGCGCTTGGCGTGCTGCAGCCTGCTGATGCGCTTGCTGAGCGCGTAACAGCTCCTGTGCCGCTCGATCTTCAGCTTCCGCCCGCGCTTGCGCTGCATTCTGGGCTCGAATTCGCGCTTGAAGCTCCTTTGCGTCACGCTTTGCCTGCGCCCGCGCCCGTTGCGCGGCGCGGTTCCGTTCAGCGGCAACCGCACGGCGCGCAATATGCTCGGCCAGCGCCGCAGCTTCCCTTGCGCGCCGCGCAGCCGCTAAGTTAGCCGCCCAGTTCCCATGAGCTGCTGCCGGTAGTCCTGCAGGATTAGGCGCGTGGACATTAGGCAAGCCCCAGCCCGCCGGTACCTCAGGAACCATGCTAGGTCGTGGAGCTGCTATAGCTGCGGGGGCGGCGACGAGTGCAGGAGCGGGAGCGGGAGCAACGGGGACGTCCACTTTGATCTGTTCCTCGTCAGCATCAGGGTTGGCCGCGCGGCATTCAGCGGTTGCTGCCTCGGCTGCAGCGCGGACGTCGGCAGCGTGTCGTTCTTCGACGTTGTCAAAAAGGAGGCACTTGCCCGTGGCGGCGGAACTTGTTCTAGGGACGCTTGGGTTGTTCTATAGATGATAGTCAATTCCTGATTAAACGCGCAGAGTGTTGGGTGAAAGGCAATAGCGGTGGTAGGGGAATGGATATGGGACGTGATAATGAAGGGCCGCACCTGGTCAAAGTGCTCGTAGCCGGTGATGGCGACGCGGCAGACATAGCATGAAAGAGTATGACAATTCGGACACGTCATCTTGTTACACTTCATAGAAACATTTCGTTAGCGAAGAGCTCTTGTGAAGACAAATGATGACGACTCACGCCTGCTTCTTTTATGAATGCTTTTTTACACTTTGGGCAGTTGCGCATGAGAGCGCGGGCTATATGACTTGCAGTCAAAACAAGGTAAAAATCAAGCGTAAACGGGGAGTACTCATCGCTTCTTCGATCGCATGTCGACCATCGAGGTGCTTATCCGCCTCCGCCTCTGCGCACAATGTCTTAGTGAGCTATCTAGATGATGACACCTAGCCCACTCACGTTCGCATGTTTTCGGTAGATGGTCCTTTTTCTTGCATAACCGACAGCTCACCACACCACGTCTCCTTATTCGCGCACCAGAACCGCGTCTCCTCTCCATCGGGCTCCCAGACGCACTTCCACTCACAGAATGGACACTCTTCAAGGCCCTCGAGACCGGCCTCCTTGATCGCCTCCGCCTGCGTGAGGCGCTCGTACAGCGCCATCAGCTTCGGTGAAAGCACGCGTCCAAGCTCAGACGCGGGAAACGGTAGGCCACAACCCGACGCGTGCATACACAATAACGCGGGCGTGTGCTGGCCAAGCTGCGTCGCCGCGTACGTGGAAAGACAGTCCGCGCAGAAGAGGTGCGCCTCCGGGCACTGCACCATTTTCGCCTATACGGAGAGGTTTTTCAGCTGATATCGTGTTGTAGAAAAGACCGGGGCGCACGAAGGGATAATCACCAAAGCAGCATTGGCATTCAATCCCCATGCCGTCTTCCGTATCCTCCTCAACGTCGGGCAACGCGCGGCCCTTGCCCTTGCCCTGAGCAGTCCCAGCTGCTTCCTCTGGCTCCACGACGAGAGCAGGTAGCTCCAGAGCGTCTACTGCCCGTCCGCCTGCTTCTGCAGCCTCCTCGACCTCTACGTCGGCGGCCCCAGGACCGAGAGCCTCGCGTGTGCGGACCCATTCGAATTCTACCGCGAAAGCCGGATCAGCATTCTTTGAGATTATGAGCTCTCGTTCTCCCACGGCGGCGCGGAACGGAGTCATCTTCGGCCTGTATCCAAGCTGGCCTGTCGCCGCGCGGGCGCGAAGCTGAAGGTGAGTCGGGGCGTAATGTCCTCTACTCGCAATGAGAAGGGTACGGAGATGATTCTTCGGTGCGTAGGGAAATGAACACTGTAATGCGATCTGAGTGAGAGTAGTGGGTGTATGCAGGCACAGTTAAGGAATCGATAGCAATTAAAACGGGCGCATAAGTAGATAGTCAGTCGCAGATACATAAGCTAAAATCAAAGGCGCTCACCAACGCTAGATCCGTGTACCTCCCCGTTCCTTCATGTGGCCGATCTACGCTCGCGTAGTCAATGCGAACGCGCTTGACCGCCGGACCTGCACCGTTCACATTCACATCGTCGTCTCGTTCTCGCCCCTTGCCCTTTCCTTGCATCGCTCCCGTAGCTGGACCCGCTGCGCCGCCTATACCGACTGCGCCAGCGGCGGCTTTCGGCCATACGCCGTTTTCAAGGAGAGCGCCGAGCACCACTTCAGCAGTCCGAGCGCCGAACTTTTCCTGGTTCGCAGCGAGACTACGCCTAAGGTACGTGCGGTCGATATCGGGGATGACCTCGACGATTTGCGCAATGGCCGCGGCGAGTGGATCTTCCGCAATTGGCGCGGCTACTGGGAGTGCGGGAGGTGGATGTACTGCTGGTGGCACGGCGATGATGGGAGGCGGTGCTGGTACTGCTGGATCTGGAAGCGGTGCTGCGACAGCAATAGGAATCGGTACAGGAGGTGCGAGAGCAGCAGGCGTAGCACGCGGAGCTGGCGCTGGGACAGGAACTGGAACAGGGACCGGGAGAGCTGCGACGGGAGGTGGGGCCACAGCCGGAACTGGTGGATTGGCGTTGGTATTTTGATTAGGCCCTTCGAGAAGCCGCTCGATAACAAGCGGCACTGTTCGTTCCCCAAGAGTAGCGAAATTTTGCTCGAGGAGGCGCGCGAGGAGTGACCTATCGGCATCCGGGATGACCTCAATGACCTGCGCGCTTGCGAGGGCCAGAGCTTCCGCGGTGGGAGCGCGTGAGCGTACACAATGAGCGCAGGTACCGCAGCCGCCAGGATGTGCTGCGGCTCGGGGTACTGTCTGACTTCCCGCGTCTCCTGCAGGAGCAAGAGCCGTGGGCGCAGTGCCACCGCCGTCACCAGCGGTAGTAGCAACTGCTGTGGCTGCAGCAGGGGGTATTGGCGCAGGGACTGTGAGGGCGGCGATATTCGGGGCGACAGCGGGAAGCTTCGGCGTAGTTGGAGGAATTTTGTGGGAGGTACCCGGTACTGAGGATGTTGCTGCTGCTGTTGGTATCGATGCTGGTGCCGGTGCGATGCGTGAAGGTCCCGCCTGTGCATTTTGAACTTTCGCTCTCGGCGTGGCAAGAAACGCGTCGTCGAATGGGAATGGTTTCGATGCAAACTCGGGATCATAACCCTCTAAATCACTCTCGTCGTCTTCTTCTTCCCTGTCGCGCTGCGCAGCTTCCCCTACTGCTCTGTTCTCCTTTTCCGCCGCGGACGTTCCCGAGCCGGATGCGACTGCGTTCACGCGCGGCTGAGATTTGGACTGGGCCTGACGTGGTGCAAGAACAGCAGGAGCAACCCTGTCGTCTTCCGAGTCTGTGAGTTCCAGCACTGTCGAAAGATCCTCCTTCGCCTTGCTTTTCCCAGCCGTTTTCGGTGCCTTAGCGCGCTGTGTGCTCGGACGAGATTTTTCTGCTGGTTCAGGAGGTTGAACGGATCGAGAACGCGAAGAAGAGCGTGTGGCACGTCCATGAGGGATGGTTCGCGGCTCAGTGGCAGTCGGCATTGGTCCGACGCGTCGTGGGGCTTTTGGGAGGTCGGTCGTCGCAGGTCGTCTCGAGAGAGACGTGAATAAATGTCGATGAAAGTTTTAACGAAGAATTGGGGTCAACTGTGGTCAAGAGCTCGCTGGGCCTACGAAAACCCGTCTAGGCGCGCAGGCTGCGCCTGGTTGACTGATTAGCCACAACAGGACAGTAGCGCGTGCGGTGGACTTACAGACCAAGCTATATATGTTTTCCCGTTTTTGAATGTGTTTTTGGCGCGAGTTTGACCTCGCACGGAGTAGTATGCGCCAGAGGAGAATTGAGGGGGAGGACAAGTCGAGCAACCCAACATTGTGCGGTTGTTTTTCCGGAGGGCCCTAACCAAACATCGCGCGTCAAATTATTTAATCATCACACTTTCCCGGATGTCGGTCCGTGGGCGTAGATTCTATTCATAGTTTCTGTGCGCCCGCCCGCTACCTGGCTCAACATCTCCCTCATGGCACCGCTTGATCTGTCCGTATTCCGAGATAAAAGTGTTTGTCTACTGCGTCCATATAGCCCCCACAATATTGATAGCTCCGCATATTGATTCTGCGGAGATAGCCCGGTATAATTAGAATGTATACTATTATACTCAGATTCCGAGGCGGTGTACCCGAGCCATAGCGAATGAGTAGCGTGAATGTCATCAGCATTACTTCAAATTTAAGTTATGCAGTTGTTTATAAGATGTGCTCTTTGAAAACAGCGTCAGTTCGGGCAACAACTGGACATTTTATGGAAAGCGGGGTCAAGCGGAAATTGGTATGCACGAGGAACAAACTAAGAGAACGATTGGTCAACACGATCTCCTCGATATAGATATCTCAAAGCCACCTATTCATCAAAATCTATAATTCTAGAAATTGGGGTGTAGTCCATCGAATTACCTGCCTATAATTGTGATTTCATCTCTCGAACAGCATTGCATCTATATCGAAAGGTAATTAATTACTCGTCTATGAGGTTGTGCTAAATGAATTGTTCGGCTTCAGCTTCCGAGCACTGCTATTTGAAAAGCCGGAATACTCAATAAAAATCGGGCCGTTCCACGGATGTGCGCCACCCTAAATACATGTCAGCGTTTAATAAGCGCCAATCTAATTGAGTTTCGGTTCGCATGTGCCTGCAGTGTGCCTCATGTCATAATGGATATGTCAACAAGAGAAGTTTTGTGGCGCGCCCAAGTACTTTCAGCCAGCACCTCGTGGAGACGAAATGGGGTAGTATTGTTACCCATGACGTGCTCTCTAAATCTGTGTATATAATCATAGGGATACATTGAAATCTCAATGGCTTCCTTATGCACGACTCTCGCTTACACGGAGATGTAGAGGACCTTCATACCCGCCAACACCTTGACAGGTCTTCGTCATTGCTCAACTGCGCCGAAGAGTTCAAAAACAAATCCGCAAATACTTTATCTCACAATCAAAATCTGTGTTCTACGTGCCCCGGGCGACGGCCGAATACCGACCTCTTTTCCACGAGAAATACTGCCGCGTGCCATTCTTCTTCAATTACTAGTGCAATATTCGCGAACAGTAATCTCGTCGTTACGGGTGGGAAATTTGTCGCCGCTCTTCAAACTACGACTGGTGAGCGCCTGAGCAGTCAGATATTATATCTCCGCATTCGAAAATAACACATATCAAGGCTGGAATAAATTAGCGGATACAATCCCAACGAACGTGTTACATGACTCGGCAAGTCGATGTGCAGCTCCGCGTTGCGTATCGGGGCAATATGAACACGTCAGGTTGAAGATAATAGATACCCTCGAGGACGAAGCCAATGCACGGCGCATTATTTGGGTCCACGGTCCGTCTAATACCTCCCTCATCGCTCAAAGTATTACGGAGGCCTGTGTCAGCTCAAATATTCAATTGGCGACATTTTTCTTTACGACAGCAGCAGAAGAGCAGTACGCGCTATTTGTTCCAACCCTGACATATCAGCTTTGCCTTCTTTTCCATGGAGCGCGATCCATCGTCGGACAAGTTATAGACAACGACCCGGCTATTCTTTCACGTTCACCGATTATCCAATTGCGCGATTTGATCCTGCTCCCGATGAAACAATTGTTGCAGCCGCACTCGCAGGAGCGCCCACCGCGCCTGGTCATTATTGTTGATGCCATAGACAAATGTAGCGCAACACAGCAACAAGTTCTCGCCGAAGTTATCGCGAAGACGGTAGAGAACGTACCATTCCCAATTACACTCATATTGTTCAGCAAGCGCTCGTCGCATATTCAACGTACGTTTGCTGAGGTTCTAGGCCCAATGGGGCGAAACTACATTACTGAGATGGCCACTACCACCTCTGACCCACCCCGAGGACATGTTGGTAATCAGTTGAACGTACTATTATCGGTGAAAAGGAATTTCATATTGCGTTTATCGTTATTAGTAATCATATCTTACATCATGTATTTCAGAGCAGTGACGCTATGCTATAGTTAAGCGCTCATAACCAATTTTATCATTCGGTACGTTGGGAATATTAGATGTAAAATAGTATACATGGTTGAAAAATGTTGTTAGTTGTTGGATGTTGAAGAATAATGCAATTTTGCGTCACTGATGGCCATACATGCACACCCTTTGTAAATAGGAAGTCCATGACCAACAGCGATCAAACAGCGATACAACAGCTGCGAATTTTCCCACGGTATACAGAAGAGATCTGTACAGCATTCATGGAACAAAAATGGAGCATATCGTTGAAGTGGCACAGGAATGTCTGCGAGATACCTTGCTGTTGTACGGAGAAGGAAATCCTAACAACAGCCTGATTTACTCATATTCCAAGTATCTGTCGTCTTCGCCTATTTCTACCATTTCATTCGCAGATCAAACAGCTGTAGGATACTTTTTACCCACGCGCAACAGAGCGGACAACAGCAATAGAAAATACACACACAGATAGCTATGGTACCCTCGATCTGTGCCCCAAGTGTTGTTTTCCAGTGTAACAGAAATGAACCTACACCCCGAGGTAATCTCACGCACGCCGCTGAATGCTGCGCTTCACGATGTATATAGGACGTAGCCACCCCTGCATAGAGTAAATAATTTCTACTATGCACGACTCCATCCTTTATCAGCTCGACGAGAACACGCACATTGAGAAGAACCCTTCCTCTTCCACAGAGTCCTTGACTTCCAGAGAATCTATATCATTCGATCTTCCCCGATCTAACACCAACCACATCTGTACAAAATCATCTTTCCGCTCTATACAACGCGTCAAATTCGATTGTTCGGATTCTCTGTTTTCAAGAAGTAACTTGGTTATTATGGGTGGTAACTTCGTAGCGCATATGGGCTCCGAAAATGAAAGTGAGCAGGCCTGTGAATGTTCACGTATGGCGTCCGATATTTACACAATTAGGTCTCCATGGTTGGAAAGTTTTGACTGAAAAGATCTGCAAGGACGCTTTCCACAACTCGGCAGTGCGATATTCCCTTCCAAAAAAATTAGTGGAATCGCAAGAAAACATTGGTGCAGAAGTCACAAAGTTGATAACAGAACAAACAACGTCAGCACGTATAATTTGGATCCACGGCGCTTCTGGTAGTTCAGAAATTGCCCAATATATTGCCGACTACTGTTCAAAAGCACACATTCCGCCTACGTCATTTTTCTTCGCAAAAACTAACGAAGACGATTTCTCGTGCTTCATACCAACCATAGCATACCAGCTCTGTCTTATCTTCCCCCAATCACGGACTCTCGTATCGCAGGCCATCGACGACGACCCTGCAATTCTATCACGGTCGCCCCTTGCTCAACTTGAAGCTTTAATCATTTCTCCATTTACCAACATTCGCCGTTCATGGCTTCCTGATAGCCCAACTCCTAGAGTCGTCGTTATCGTGGATGCAATTCACAGATGTAACTCAGCTCATCAGAAGCTCCTCATTCAAACAATTTCAAGTATGGCGGAACATTTTGCCTTCCCGGCGACTTTCTTAATCTTTAACAAGCCCACGAAACATATCGAGCTCGCATTTCAGGAGAGTGCTAATACACAACCAATAGTTATGGAAATACGAACCGAGGCACGTTTCAAGCGTATTCTACGAAGATTTATTCTGAAGTCACGGACTATATTCTTCTTCCATTGTGTCTAATTTAACTTCTCGTATTTTACTTCTTTCAATATGTAGATGCCAGTAGAGACCGTTATATGACTAGTGTAATAGGGTATCTGTATAGTTTTTGGCCAAAATGACGCTAGATTTGCATAGTGGCAGAAATAATTGGACAATCTACTGTCTAGGACGTGGAGGAAGTACCAAAACGTGTCGGGTGATCTCGTGCTTTCATCACGAAGCTTGCCACCGTGAAAACTAGGCGACATTCGCTGGTATCGCCCAATTATATGTACGTCAGCCCATTTTTTGTAGTGAAGGAGAATTTGCGAAATCGCTACCCTCCACCTTTGCGCAAGTAAGTACTGTTACAATCTGATCTACTTTGCCAGACCGACCATTTTTAAGACCTCGTATAATGTTTCCGGTAATGTTACCGTAGAGTACGCTCCTCCAAACAAAATCCAAGCCCACCAAGTTTTGAATCTCAAGCGTCATGTATTGGTTCCATTCTTTATTTAGAGAAATGGAATGTTGTACAATTTGATATTCTACTACCGCATCGCCTTCCGGCGTTGTAAAGGTCTATTGTGATCCTTTTACACCGCATTAAATGGCTTGGAGGCGGCTATCACCACACATATTTCTCAGTGGTGCAGTGCATATTGTATATGTGTCGAGCTATTGAATATCGTGGAGTCACTTATGTAGATGTCGAAGTAGACAGCAACAACACTTCTCGTCAACCCCGTTTCATCTATTTTTACTGTGGCTGTGTTAGAATTGCGGTCCGACTACGGCGGGTGATGGCAGCGGCGGGACGGCATGATGGGCTATGTGCTCCCCTCCCAACCGCCATCAACATCCTAGTCTCTATCGTCTCGTCCTCCACAATCGAAATGGGAACCACCGACAATCCTGATCCTTTTGCTATCTTTCATACGCCACCACCGAACGAAACTGCTGGCGAACGTGCTGCCCGCGAGGAGCGCGAGGCCGCCGCGCGCAAGGTGTCGGACAGGATCGACGAGGAGCTGAAGCAGGAAAAAGCGCGACTGAAGCGGCAGAAGGTGATCAGGGTTCTGCTGCTTGGCCAGAGCGAGAGCGGTGAGTCGCCCATCTCGCTGGCCAACTACACGGTTCTGATGTTCCTCAAGGCAAGAGCACGACGCTGAAAAGTGAGTTCGCCGTCCGTGTACACCAGAAAAATGTATAATGACGATTACGTAGATTTTCGGTACCAATATGCTCGTGCAGAATGGGATGCCGAACGCTCCGCCTGGCGTGCTGTTATCCAGTTGAACGTCGTTCGCTCGGTCATGTCTGTGCTGGACGCAGTGCAGGCCCAACTGGACGGCGTTCATGCCGGTGCTGAGGACGGTGCGCCGACGCCAACCGTGCTGACCTTTTCTGGTGGTCCAGACGGAAGCGAAACTCCATCCAGCCCCAAAGTAGGACATATGTCGATGGCATATGCTGTAGGTTCACCCACAATCCAGACGGCCCACCGTACCTCGTCATTCAAACACCCGCTCGCGTCTCCCGGCCCCATGACTCCTACGTTCGGGAAAGGATTCACGTCACACCAGTCAGAGGCGTTACTAGAGACATACATTACCCTACGCGACCGCCTCGAGTGCCTGAGCGCCGTGGAGATCGAGCTCATGCGCCGGCTAGGCGAGGGCGGTACGGAGGACTATGGGAGTGAGTCAGGCTCTCTCCTCGGAGTCCTGGGCAAGGACGACGAAGGGTCGATCGAAACTTCGGAAGATGAACCCCGCGGGCGGGACATGCGTATACAAGGCCGCAACGCATCGCGCTCGCGCACACCGGGTGGCGGCGGGAGCCGGGTGCGGCGCGAGTGGGGTGTGCATCATCTCCATGAAGCGCTCGTCCGGAGTGCAAGTTCTCGGTCGCTCAAAGGAAAGGCGCCCGTGCGTAATGGCTCCGCCAACAACGGAAACAGCAGTCAAGACGGCGCTCCACGATCTAGCGAAGACGAGGAAGAGGACGAGCCAACGCGTATCCTTGCTGAATGCCGGGAGGCAATGCAGTCGCTATGGGCAGACGAGGGCGTGCGTGCTGTTCTGAAGAGGCGGAAAGTGAGGGTGGAAGAGCGGGCTGGATTGTACGTGACCCGAATCATTTCTGATGAGATCGACTGATCTTTTTCCCCCCCAGTTTTCTTGATGATCTTGCACGCATCGCCAGGCTCGACTACACGCCCTCCGATGCGGATGTAGTGCGAGCTCGTTTGAGAACGCTTGGGGTGCAGGAGTACAAATTAAAATTCAACGCTCCGACAGGTGGGTGTAAGGTTACATTATATCCTATGACGAAGGCCATCTAAGCAAATCTTTTCATTCTTTCTCAGTGGCTTTCGGCGGTATTGGCAGTGATTTCCAGCAAGACTGGGTACTCTACGACGTTGGTGGATCAAGAACTATAGTACGCTCCGATTTCCTTTGTGTATTGAAAACGGGAGGGCTCACTGATCATCTCCAGCGCCATGCTTGGGTGCCATACTTTGATAACATTCAAGCCATCATATTCCGCAAGTCATCCGTCTCGTCCATCATTTTTGGTCGCTGATATTTCTTTTCAGTTGCTCGTGCGTAATCCGGCTCCCAAATTGTTGACACTGATGCGAGAACAATGTACCGTGCAGCCGTATCATGCTTTGACGAACGCCTCACCGAGGATAGCAAAGTAAACCGCCTGGAGGACTCGTTCCTTCTTTTCCGCAAAATATGCGCATCGAAGTTACTCGCTCGCGCAACAATCATACTCTTCCTGAACAAAGTTGACCTGCTCAAACGCAAGTTACGCGCCGGCGTGAAAGTTCGAGAATATCTCCCCAGCTTTGGAGAGCGCAAGAACGAGCCAGCAGTCGTCGTCAAATGTCAGTGAGCTACACGCGTATATGATCCCTAAACTGACTCTCGGCCCCACGTATTGTAGATCTCCGGGAAAAATTCCGCGAAGTTCTCAAGGAGAACTCGCCCGAGCAGCGGAGCAGTTATTTCTATGCAACGTCTGTTATCGTGAGTGTTGCTTGACTGTCCGCGGATGACGATTCTTTACGTGCTTTGATAGGACACCTCGGCTACCGCAAACACCATCACCGCTGGTACGCTGATACTGCGTTTATGAAGTAGATTTGCTTACTCAATCCCCATTTTATAGTCAAGGATAGCATCGTCCAAAATTATCTCAAACGCGCCGACTTTTTGTAGCGCGCTTCGGGTCTGTTTCTTCCTCTTCATTTATCTCGTCTCATCATCCCCGGAAAACTACTATCTTCTTGTATATATTTTGCACCATGTATTTTTAATCTCCTGTTTATTTCCTTTCTCGCCTTTTACATAGTCTTATATGCTCTCGTGTTATGTCGCTCGTCCATTCTGCTTCGCTCGCGCGTTATCTTAATATATTGATCTTTCATCACACAACAAAAGTTAGATTTCGAAAAGAAACCGCTGATCATTTTCAGAACAATAGTTTTTATCAATCTAGGTATTTCATCATATTCGCCATTTGTTGTATGTCTGATCTGGGACCAGAATTATACAGTGTCAACACCTAAATAAGCACCGCCTGCTTCTCACCGTACACCTACACTTGGGATAAACACAGCAATGTTTATTTTACGTCCGTTCCTGAGAGGTTGTTTGGAATATCATCAACGAACGAAGATGATCATGGTGCGTTCTCGTGTTGTCATCAACGTTCCCTGTTGTGAATACTGAGAATATCTTCCCAGCGTCCAGGAACACCCGTATATAGGCGCTTATACTCAGGAACAGGCAATATCTAGACCGAACAGCCTCAACTACACCGACCACGCACGCCAGACTAATAACCCACGATGTGGTATCCACATTCGGTGGCATGGCGTATTCACACCGCGCCTGCCATGCCTCGCAGATCAGCGAAGATATAAGCTTTTCCTTCCCATTGTAGGCAATTGGCGGACAGGGGGATGTTGATCATACTCCCATGTCAGTCCAGTTATAACGGCATTGCTTACATGGCATCGGTCCCGTTATAAGCCCGTTCGTAGCTACGCGTGCGAGGTGCGCCCTTCCCCCCGCTTCCCTCTTTCATCTCTCTATTGTTTCTGCACTCTGCGTCGCTCAAGGATGGCGCCGGTGCAGGAATCGATGCGTGTATTGAACTACGTGACGTGTGCGTGTTGATTGTCATCTCTGATCCCGCCGTTGGCGCCGGGCTGAAGCGCCCGCATATTTCCAGTATCTGCGATAACGCTTATGGCCTATGATTGGATTCTCTCTTTCAGCGACGAGGTCAAATACATCTGGCGGTGCGTCCCCACATTTATCACGCGGGGGAAACTCGAGTTCATGCCCGTGTACAGCGCTGCGTGGTCGGCGCCAAAAGTGCTGTACTACATCTCACGATATTATCCCGTCTGTTATCTGTCGTGAGTGTTGTCCCGTCAGCGCTGTTCTTCCACACAGAGCGCTCACCGCGTTGCCTAGAATTCTATATTATGGTGTGTGGCGCATCCTTCATCATGCGACGCTGTGTTCAATGACAGATCTGAACTCGTGTCTTCAGTGCGGAACCTCACGTCCACATCAGACATGGTGGGTCCAGCGTCGTTGATATGCTCATTTACTGTACTCACGTTCAGCAGATGTACGTCCATGATCAGTTTTTGGACGATGCGCTCAATATCCATCAATTTATCTAGGTGCTCCGACTACACGTGGTACCACGGATTGTAGGCGCTTAGATCTCTCTCCATTCTGTTCACCATATTGATCTGGCACAGCGGCGGCGTCATCTGTATCCTCCCCCCGGTCACAGCGATATTCACGCTCCGTATATGCGCTATATACAGACACTCACGGATGGGTGCGTACCGTATGCTCTGAATCGGCGCAGCACTGACCCACAATGACTCTTCCGCAGTGATCATCTTCGTCTGGTTTCTGTGGTTCGGTAAGATATTCGGCTCTATCTCCAATGTGGCAATGAGTCTGATTGACACGCTGGCGCTGGCTACAAAGCTGAGACCGCGGTAGGATGTCATTCCTATTTCTCCAATTTATTCTCGACTGAATGCGGGCGTAGGGTGAACTTATCACTACGTTCCGGGTCACCATCGGCGAGCATACCGACAAAACGACTACCTACGGTCCGGGGTGCTTGACGCAGACTAAGGCCGACCCCAACTTGTACAGATCGGAGCTGCTCGCATGGTGAGATATGAAGTATAATCCCGTTCGATTTTCTGCTAAGACATTAAACGACCGAAATCAGGGCGCCTGCGCTGACTGGTAGCTGTAAGTGGTCTTATTCAACCTGATTGACCAAAATAACCGAACCTTAAACCTAGTGACGCTGTTCATCTTGACGCTCTACAGGCTTGGGTACATTTTCCCGCAATTCCTCTTTCCAATCAAGAGGAAGAAGCTCAGTTTTGGTGATCACAATCGGCTGATGATGGATTTCTTGACGGACGGGACCATTTATTTCTTTTTCATCTTTGGTATGTGGTATATTGAGCACGACTTCGTGATGGAAATGTGACTGACTGTTCCTCTGATAGTCGCCACGCTGCTCACTATGATCAGTGATCTCCTGCCGAAGTTGACGTTATTCAACGACTGGTGGAACCCGTGAGCGCGCCCTCTGTAAATCTTCACACATATCTCATCATATTTTTTATTAGGTGGTTCATCCTGCTCTACTCGCTATCGGTGCGTCGTCCTTCATATTTTATTCTTGATAGCACTTGATTTATTTTACCAATATCAGGGCTCGCGACTGGTGATCAACCTTCGCCGGAACGCTTCGATAGGCAGTGAAATCGCTAGCACGAGTGCACCCGAGGAACAGATAGGCTCGATGGAGTTTTGGACCCCATCTCTGCGGTCAGTGGCAGGATTCAATCCGGACGAGTACTTGCACGGAGAACTGGAGATGCAGTTCGCTCCAGGGAAAGATATTTGAAGTATGTAGGAAGTAAATAGCATATGTACATTAGCGCACGAGAGAGGTATACAATCGGTCAACTTTGACTTCCAATTCTCTGAGTGGCCTTGCACGAAATATTTTGTGCATAAGATTTAGTGCTTTGGGTCTATCGGCGTAGCGGATAAATTGGCTGGCTCCAAGCCGGCTCGCGTCTGACTTCGAAACGTTGAAGAAGTGAAATATCAAAAACTCCGCACAACTTGAATTATTTACAGGTGTTCTGTACGTAGATGCCTAGCTGAATAACCCAATACTTCACAGAAAATTCAGTAAAGGCTTTGGAGATAAATGCAGACTTTCTCCTCCAATATTATGGAGCCGGGTTTAGTGGACGTCGCAAGACCCATGTCAAAAATTTGTAACGGCACGTATAATGATTTGTAGGCGAAAAAAATTCGGGGTACATATTTCCTGAAGGAGGTACGTATGTAGATGATATAGCGTAAATGAAGATGCTGGAGGAAGAGTGCATGTCAAGAACTTATTACGGTAATGATGTCTGTGCATTGATACAGATGAGGGGTGGGAAGAACTTGGCAGCCTGACCAACCAAGACCAAATAGGGCGAATGTCGGCGGGCTGTATGCCTTGCTTCCATCCTGCCACGACGACCCACCGTAGTGACGACTCCTAACGACATCAGCGATATGTTTTCTCTTCAATTTCTGTGATGTAGGTCTCTACTTCCTTGTGTCTCGTCTCTACTGATTTTGATCCCACGCTAGTACCCTATCTTCCGATCATCACCCCGAGCGATGTCGACGACCAGCAGCAATCCGTCGTCGCCGGGCGACCTATCCTCGCCATCGACCAGCGCTCCATCCTCCAAGCTGCCGCGATTCATGCAGAAGCAGACACGGGACCGATCAAAGTCAGAATCCGTCACCATCTCCTCTCCGACGGAGCCCAGCGTCCTCAAGCAGCGCAGCAAGTTCTTGTCGATGAACAAGAAGCGCAAGTCCATCGCGCCCGCCGACGACGAGTCCAGTATTCAATCTTTGCCGATCGTCGTGGACCCACCTCACCATGACGACGACGACGACGACGACGGCCCGGGAGCCATAGTCGCCCCTGTGCTCCGCGCCCGCGCCGTCTCAGAATGTCCGCCTCCATCCACATCAGCCGCACAGCATGTCCAAACTCTCTACTCAAGCACCAGCAGCGGCAGTGCGCGTCTCGGCGATCTCCCCACGCGCCTCGGCGGCTGGCTTGCACACACGTTCTCTGCCTCCTCCAATGATCTATCACTCCCCGCCATCCTCGCACAGCACTCGCCCGGCTCCGCACGCGAAGGCTCTTCCAGCCCACGACGAATAACTGGGCCCACCGCCCTCCTCGCTGCCGCCAAGCACGGCAAGGGCACGCTCGACAAGGCCATGCGCTTCCTGCGCGACTCGGACGCCGTTCCCGACCGCTGCCCTGATCCTATCTGGCTGCTTGGTGTACGCCACCCGGGCTGGGAGCCGCCCACGCCTGACGGTCTCCCGCTCGTTCTTCATCGCAAGGAACCCAAGATGAAGGCACGCCGGGGTAGCTGGCGCAGTTCGCTAGGTGCGACGGAGAGCGCCCCAGTTCTGCCGACGTCTGGGGCGAGCACGCCGCCCGATCCCACCCTGGCGTGGCCGCCTGCGTTCTACGCTGACTTCACGTCGCGCATTTGGCTCACTTATCGCTCGCATCTCGCGAGCCCGATCCGCGACACTCGTCTGGTGGAGCTCGAACCGTGCTCGCCTCCGGACCAACTGCCCCATGCGCATACACAGGACTCGCAGGAAAGTAGGAACGCAACACCCGGGCGCAAAGTCTGGCCCTGGGCTGCTGAGAAGACCTGGACCGCCGATAGTGGATGGGGATGTATGGTCAGGACCGGACAGAGTCTCCTCGCGAATGCTTTGATCGAAGTTTTGCTGGGTCGAGGTGATTTTCTATCCTACTCTCGCGTTCAGCGGCGTATTAATTTTTGCTTTACTCAGACTGGCGCCGTCCGCCACACCCAGTCGCGACCGCCGACTACGCCACATACGTCCGCATCATAACCTGGTTCCTCGACACTCCCGATCCCCATGCACCATTCAGCGTACACCGCATGGCTCTCGCAGGGAAAGAGCTCGGTACCCAGGTTGGACAATGGTTTGGCCCCAGCATCGCTGCCGGCGCTATCAAGTACGTGTCCTTTCCACGTTCTTTGACTACTTCTAATACATCATACAGGACCCTTGTGAACGCGTTCCCAGAGTGTGGTCTGGGTGTCGCGCTGGCGATTGATGGCACGTTGTACGAGACGGAGGTCTTCGCTGCCAGCCATGGCCCCACGTCGCGTACCCCTCGTCGCGCCCAGTCGGGTACATGGGGCACGCGTCCGGTGCTCCTCCTCCTCGGCGTGCGGCTGGGCATCTCGGGCGTCAATCCGATCTACTACGATTCTATCAAGGTGTGTTCCCACCTCCCTTTCTCCTACCTACAAATAGCTCACCCCTCGTAAGATGCTATACACCTTCCCCCAGAGCGTTGGTATCGCCGGCGGGCGCCCCGCCTCATCGTACTACTTCGTCGGGAGCCAGGCCGACAGCCTATTCTATCTCGACCCACATCACGCGCGCCCAGCTGTACCCCTGCGTCCGCCGCCACCACCACATATACAAGCTCAATACACCGAACAGCGCCGGCGCGAAGAGGAAAACGCACGCGAGGGCCGGCGGCGCGCACTCGCGGGACTGCAAGGCGACCGCACCGCGCCCATAGGCTCTCTACGCCCACAGCCGCCCGGGTCGCCCACGTCCGTGCGCAGCGGCGCGTCGAGCTCCAATTTCTCGTACCACACACCAGCGTCGCCCAGCCCGCTGCAGCACCAGGTCTCCGGCTCATCGTCTGATACACAGCAGACGGAGGGTGACGACGCGGATACTGCGCGTGAGGCGGATGTGGATGGGGAGGACTGGGAGGGTGCACCGGAGGAGGACGAGAGTCGGAGCCCGCCGCCGTCGTACGAGCAGCATGGACAGCACCGCTTCGCGGGTGCCGCACAGGGTAGGTGTCTCTCTCTCCACCCCTCCCCCACACGAACCACGCGCATATAAAGATCCAAACACTGATGCCTATGTCCATAGGCACCAGCCCCGCGGCACCCGCAAGAAAGAGCAGCTCGGCCCCCCCGCTCGACCCAATGCAGCTGCACTACTGCAACGCGTACGCCGCGGCGGACCTCGCGACGTTCCACTGCACGCGCGTGCGCAAGATGGCGGTGAGCGCGCTCGACCCGAGCATGCTCCTCGGCTTCGTCGTGCGCGATGCGGACGACTGGCGAGATCTACGCCGGCGGGTTGGCGAGGTGCGTTTTTTTTTTTTTTCACTTGCGCGTTTCCTCTTTGCTGATGTGGGGTTTTTACAGCTCCCGAGGGCGATATTCGCGATTGCAGACGAGCCGCCTACATGGCCTGCAGACGTAGATGACGAGATGGATCTGCAGTCCGTCTCGGACGAAGAAAGCGTGGAGGAAGACGCGGACGAAGACGAGGGCGAGGAGGCCCAACCCAGGCCGACTGAACCCCCTTGCAGCGACGACGAGCACGATAGCGAGGCGGGCGAACGCAGTCATTTACCGCATAGACAGCCTGATAGCGAGGCGCAGCACAGAGGCAAGGCGCAGCGCGCGGACGACGATGCGTCTGCGGCGGTGGCTGACGATGACAATGCGACGCCAGGCGATGACGACGACGACGACGGCGATGGTGATGATGACGACGACGACGACGATGTACCGCTCGCGTCTGTGCCCCACGCAACCGCGACGCCGGAGCGTACGTCGGTCGTAGTTGAGCCCTCGCGGGGCGGATCTAGCGCGCGGAATGTGGATAGAGCATATATGGATGATGTGGCGTATAAACCCTACACCCGCGCGCACCCTGAGGGCCTCGTTCCGTTTATATCCTAGGTAAGCTCTCTGATCGAAGATTCGTATGAGGTCTGCGGTGTGCCCGCCGATGTGCGATGAAGGTATTTGCGCAGTTGAATAATGCAGCGTTACTGGGATCTGAACGGTCTTGAGCGATACGCACTCGGAGCGGCTCGCGTGAGTCACGTCTTTACAGCGGGCTCCAGCCCGTACGTCATCGCTGGGCAGTGGGTACCAGTCAGCGCCAGCTGTGTAAAAAATGGGAATCCGGTGCGCAGAACAGCATGGTTGATGTGCTGTGAACCTCCCACAGCTCACTGCGGGCGTACCGAGGGCGTTGTTTCATATATATCTGTTAAGTTCTGCGCTTCTCGTGTTGGGTATTGCGTCTGTCGATGCACACCGGTGCTCTCACTGTATACAGGTCTCTGTAAAGTGGGTGGGAAAGCATACAGATCTGAGAACGCCGACTGGACGCGTAGACAGTACCGCATGCGAAACAGCGCTGGAGGACGCACTACGTCCAATTGCAAAAATATATGCTGTGAAAAAGTTCACCTCGAGGCTCATATACGTACGGCACCGCAGCAGCGTGCACTGACTCGTGTGCTGAGGCTGACTCGTGTGCTGGGGCATAACAGCACATACGTACGTGTTTCACGCCGTATATGTCGAGTCATTTCACAGCGTCGCGGAGTATATAAACAGCACACAGACTCACTGGACAGCGATACCCCCGTACTTTTAACGGCCCTCTCTCTCTCACACACACACAGTTCAGAAACTTCTGTTTTCTCACTTCGCTGGGGATTCGATTGCTCTGAAAAGCAGTTCAAGTCAAAATACAGACATTCTCCGATTATTTATCAGGGATGCTGTTGAGCTGGGGGGTTGGGTAAGGGGTAGCGGACTGCGGTGGACGAGGGCAGGTTGGGTGTTAGTGCCGCGAAATAAGGTGAGTAAAATAAGCGTTTTCCGTAACCCATCCATCCGCCCCAGACGCTCGAAGGCGCTGTGATTCCTGTGCGCGCAGCTTGCTCTGCCTTCCGTCCTTCGCTCGCTGTCTATCGACGCGCGCCGTACGCGCCGCCGTCTGATGAGGTGCGCGAAGGTAATTGGCCCTGCAACAATTGCACTCCGCGCGCACACATTCTCCCGGCGCGAAACCCTCAGTGCTCCGCGTCCCCGGTACCATGCTTCCTGTATGTGCGATGTGCCGTGCGTGCGTGCGTACGACATCCCCTTTTCCTTTGTTCCCCACCAGAGACGCACGCTGCATGCGACTCTGGAATAACCGGTGCGCGAAGGTGTGAAATGCAAAGCGAGATTCTCGCACGCCCGAGCGCGCGGCACGCCTCGCCTCACAGCGGCCGTATGCATCCTGTCATCTCTTTTTCTTCTTGTACATGGGCGACGCAGTAAGCCTACCTAGCGGCGAGCACTAGTAGCCTAGGATCTTTTCTTCATCTAAGCCAGGTGTCTCTCGTGCTTTCTGTCGCTCTCACTGCTCGTCCTTCTTCCATCTTTGACGAAGCATACAACAACACCACACGTCCCTCAAGTGGTGCGAAGCACAGCTACGCCTCTGCTTCCCCACATCCTTTTTCGGTCACCGAATATCTCCTCAGTGTGCCGGGCTTGAGTGCGTGCGCGCATGCGATCATCTCACTCCCTTCTTCTACCGTTCCAGGGCGCATCTGGAGCCTTAGCGCGACGCGCGGATTATCAAGAAGGTACCAGGGGGGAATGTTATGCACGCACGCGTTCTCGAATCACCACAGAACGCAGCGCGCACCACCCACGTATCCATATCCGATCCTCGCTTTCCCTATCCCGCGGCACGGCGCAGCGTTTAGATTCCAAACGTTCATGCACATCGCGCGCACGCCTTCAATGAGCGTCGCACGGATATTGATATTGAACATTCAATATTCAATATTAAAGAAATTGAACGTATCATAGGACCCTATATGCCGCCGCGCCTCGGCTCGTGTCTTTTCTCCATTATCTCTTTGCCGCATATTCTCCTCTCCCATTCCATCCACCCGTCCCTAGTCCGTGGTACGCCCTCAACCACGCGAAGTCTTCCATCCCAAAGCGACGGTCGAGTGTCGCGGTGCGGCGCGGCGATCCCTCCCGCGCACCCTCCATCCCGCGCACCCTCCATCCCGCGCACCCTCCATCCCTCCATCTATCCAAGCCACGCACACCATATGACAGACAAATCGTATGACCCTGCCGCAGTGCTCCCCACCCAAGACTTCGTCTAACCCATATAAGCGGCGTGGCGCTTCACATACGCGCGTGGGCCGCCTCACCCGCGCGCTTCCCGCGAACAGACACACGCATGCGATCAGTCGAGTCGCGCCGTACATCTCGACGCAGCTCTCCCTCCCGTCTCCATCCTGGCCCTGGCCTACGCACATACGCGGAATAAATTATAAAAAAAAACCACCGCACCCCTTCGCGCATGCGTCATCTCCCTACACGCCTCATCTGCCCTTCCAACACCCAACCCACCTCACCTCGAATATTAGCCCAACTAAAAATAATTTAAAAACATCTCATCTCCAGCTCAGGGCCTCTGGATCAAGCTCAAGCACTCACGCACGCTCCCACCACCGTACTATCAAGCCCATCATGATACGCCCACACCCATCATATTACGCACCGCGTGCCCCCACCCACCTCTTTGCTGGCCCTTCGAAATCCACTCGCCCAAAAATCACACTTCAAGCTCAAGCAAGGTTCAAGCTCTCAAACAAGCGCCCGGCGCTCATCGCCCAGCGCTCGAGCCCATCACCGCCACTGGGAGCACGGCACCGGGTGCTCTCCCTCCGCTGATCTACATTGCCATCCATCCTTCTTCTCCTTCGATCAACACCGCCGAGCCGCTGGCGCCCCCGCACGGGCGCACGGGCGCCTGATGCACCGCACCGCGCCCACGCACCTACCGTCAGGACCCCCGGAAAGTACACTCAACGGCCTGCGTCGAAACGTGTCAAAATCACGCGATTTATAGATTTTTCATCCGGATTTGTTTTTCATCGGCGGGTTCTCGCTTTCCCTCCCAAGCATCGAATATTCAACTCTGCGCATCAATTTTTTAGTCCTGAAGCAGGCTGCGAAAAGCTCCTCGATTTTTCAGTATCCGGACATGGGATCATTGATCTCATCTCGGCGTACTTTCGAGGGTCCTCTTTCTACCATCACCGCCGCCGAGCGGAGCGCCCACCGCGCGTTGCGTTGCCTCCCTGTTCCGTCGTCGCCTAGCACCCACCCACCCACAAATCCCCCTTCGATCTTTGATTTTGTCTTCGACTTTGATGATTTTGCCTTCAACTTTGATAATTCACTTACATACATGGTAGATCTTGCCCTTCTACTTGTGCATAACGCATGAGCGCGATCAGGCAGGGTCGCCAGGAAGGGCGTCTTTTTCGCAGTGCGCTGCCCGGGGGTAGGAAACTTTGAAGTTGAAAGCTCTGGAACGCCCAAGTATGTAACGATTCGTGACACACGTGCCTGGTAGAATCCACCGCCGCAGTTCATAAACAACAACGCCACCCACCCATCCCCAGCGTTCGCACGGTCGCCGCGGGAGGAGATGTGGGGGATAGACGTCAGAAAGGCGCCCGCCGCGCAGTTTCCGTGTTCGTTCCGGATACATCGCCGTTCCTATTCCCATTCCGTCGTCGCTTCACGCTTACCAGCCAGCACTCACACACACACTCATCCACAAATCGTTAATCAAATAATCAGCACTCACACGTACACGTACACAGATCAACACCCATCAACACCCGCCTTGGAACTTCCTTGCGGGCGCGCAATGGAGTACTTTGTATGAGCGCCGAGCGTGGGTGCGTGCGCGTGATTCACGAACAGGCAGGGGCGCTTGTTCCTGTGCGGTGCACAGAATCTAAATGCCCTGGGACGCCCACGTACTGATTCGCACGCCTGCGCCTGACAGAATCCGCCGTTGCCGCCGTAAGCGCCCGTGTAGCGTGGGCAGGGAGGGGCGCGCGTCGGCGACAGCAGCGCTTATGTAGACTTCGCATTGGCAATTGTGCAGTCAGGTCTTAAATTCTTAAGACTTAAATGCGATTGGAACGGGTGAACGAGCGAGGCCTCAGGATGCTGAATACAATACCGACCGAACAGCGAGCGCACTCAGACTCTGCACGAGAAAAAAAAAGGTCAGCAGACATGACGGTCTGTCTCATTGGCAGTGCGCTGGGAGGAAATGAACGAGCAAGTTAAAAAAATGCAGACTCGGGGCGACTCGAATGACACAGGGGATTCAGAAGTGAGAAATGAAAGGGAACGAAAGTGG
Organism: Hypholoma fasciculare; assembly: GCA_016801325.1. Classification (NCBI taxonomy): domain Eukaryota; kingdom Fungi; phylum Basidiomycota; class Agaricomycetes; order Agaricales; family Strophariaceae; genus Hypholoma; species Hypholoma fasciculare. Next base: position 29,956 of record JAEKIV010000336.1, read on the forward strand.
TCTGTCTGTCTGGTAAATGGATTCGGGATTCGTGATTCGGGAACAGTGGAAGGGAAGGGGAAGGGGAACTTATGCGCGTCGCGCGTTTTCCCGAGTGAGACTCCGAGTCGAGGCGGCGTGCTAGAGTTAAATGAATAAATGAATAGCGCGGGGCCTAACGCGAACGAACGGCTGACGCTATGCTATGTAGATGATTATGCAGCCGCTGCGAATGCTCTTGCGCGCTTCGGACGCTCGGCGTAGAGGTGACGTCGAGAACGACACTAAGAAATGACATCTGTCTATTCGGATTCAGAAGCGATAACAAGCGAGAACCCACTCAGAAGCACGAACCCCTCACCCCGCGAGCAAGAACCCACCTCAGAGAGCGAAGAACCCCACCCCGCGAGCAAGAGCCCAACTCAGAAGTAAAAAAAAAACCTACGCAGAAGAAAAGAACCCAACCCAACCCATAATGGCAGAATCATCCTCACACAGGGGAAAGCGAAACGAACAAATGCTCGCATTGCGTTTCCATCTGTCCGTCCAGAAGCAAGGACCCCCTCAGAGTGAAGAACCCCACCTCACGAACACGAACCCACTCAGAACTTGAAAGAACCACCTCCCGAGTCCCAGGCAAGAACTAAGTAAAGCAGAAGGAAGAACCCACTCATCGGACAAACCAACGCCTGCAGAGCAGAATAACGATCACACGCGAGGGAAAGGGAAAGGGAAACGAACAAATGCTCGCATTGCGTTCCACTTTTCGCAGATGGTACAACAGACACACTGGATGCGTACGGGTAGGTATACTAGGTCACAGGCTGGAGTGAATCAGGAGCTGATGGGATGGGATGGGGTAGGATGGGATAAGATAGGATAGGATGTGGATGTGGATGTATATAGATGGAGGCGCAGACATGGATGTGGATAGTATAAGCAGTGGATGGGAAGATGATGATGACACAGACGAGGACGTACGGACAAAGGTAAACTACAAACGAGAACAACACAGCGCATATAGGACGGGATAGGATGGAGTACGGGATGCAGAGCCGATAACGGGACGAAGGGCCACAGGTACGCATGACGACGACGGAGCGACGCTGGGCGCAGGCGGGACGCGACGGGTTGAGGACGCGGAGAGGCTTGTGGGAACAGGTTACGATGCAGATGTGGATGTATGTAGATGGAGGCGCAGACGTGGATGTGGATAGGATAGGCGGCGGATGAAAAGGTGATGATGACAAAGACGAGGACGTACAGACAAAGATAAACTACAAACGAGAACAACACAGAGCGCGAATAGAACGGGATAGGATGAAGCACGGCGTGCAGAATCGACAGCGGGACGAAGGACCACAGGCACACGGGGTGACGACGGAGGGACACTGGGCGCAGGCGGGACGGGATGGGCTGACGACGCGGAGACGCCCGTGCGAGGAAACATGGGACGGAAAGCGGACGAAGGAGGCGGAAGGGAGGACGGAGTGGAGCGGAGGGAGGGAGGACGTGCTGCGCCGGAAGGGAAGGGGAGAGGCGAAGCAGCAGTAGAAGAAGAGTGAGGCCCCCGAACAGAGGGAGGGAAGGAACCGGCAGAGGGAGGCAGCACTTCGACGGATGGAGAAAGGAAGAGCTGGGGCAGAATGGTGGAGGAAGAGCTGGGGCACAGTGGTGGGGGGAAGAGCCGAATCATCATCATCATCAGAGGAGGGAATCACCAGCGCAGGTGGGGGAGAGAAGCACCTGGGCGAGAGCGCAGGGCGGGCAGGGGAAGGAAGGGTATTACAACGATTGATCAGGGCGGTACAGCGATAAGAAAGCGGGATAAGTTAGCGGTGGGACGGAGCGCGGCGGGTGGTTAGCTTGGTTGGTTGGTTGGTTGGTGGTGGTACAATTGCGTTTGGGGCTGGTTCAAGGGGTGCGCTGGGCGAGGCGGGCGGGGCGGCACGGTGGGCGGATGGGGAGGGTTGTGCGCCGCGGAGGTCTTGACAGGCGACATGTAGACGACGTCGATCATCTTTCTCGAGGATGGAATGCACAGCCCAGACGAGCGCAAGCAGCGCCGTCTTCGTCGCTCACCCAGGTAGGCCGTGGCGCCACTACGCATGCGGGCCGTACCCATACCCACTTCCACTTCTCCCATCCCCCCTCTCCCTCCCTCTCTCCCCTCCCGGCGCTGGCGCCGCCGACGCACGCCTCCCACCCCCACTCCCATTCCCAAGCCCATGCGCACCGCCATAGCTATACCCATACCCATACCCATGGCGCCCAGGCGACGGCGGGCCCTCCATCGCAAGCGCCGACAACGCCGCGGAGAGCCTTCCGACATGTTTCAAAAAGGGGGCTGCGAGCATGTTGAACAGCCCGAGCGAGTTCGTGGCGGCGCCGGCGTCTTCAGCGTCGGGGTCGGCGATGGGATGAGCGGAGGAGGGGTGAGAAGCGGAGGAGGGGTGAGAAGCGGAGGAGGGGTAAGAAGCGGTGAGCGGGGACGGGCGCATCGCGCGCGCGACGAAGTCCGCGTCCTCGCGCAGCACCTCGGGGAGCGCGACGGACGCGAGGCGCGGCGTCGGCGGGAAGAGCGGCGCGTGCGCGTGCGTCGTGTGCGAGAAGAACATTCTTGTCTTGTCGTGTCTTGTTCTTGTTCACGTATAGTAGCACTACTGTCCGTTCCCCACCCGTTAGCCACCAGCCGAGCGCTCGAGCGGAACGGACTCACGTATTCTTAATCTCAATCTCAATTTGTGTCGTCGAGATCGTCGTTCTTAGGGGGAAAGAAAGAATCACAGCGAGCTAGTGAAGATGTCGATGATGGGGGGTTAGGCCTAGGTTAGGCACCAAAACAGAAAAGAAAAAGGCAGCAAGCAACGACTACCCACCCTGACACTCCCACCACCAGCTTTATCATGTCTTCTTCCCATGTGACTCTGAACCGTTGACGCCGTGACCCTCCCGTCACCTCTCACACGCATTCACCTCCCTCTCACACAGTGCCTCGCGTGGCTCGCCGGGCGCACAGGGCCCCATTGCACACCTTCGGGCGGGGCAGCTGCCAGCCCTTTGCGCGCGGAGCTCCCTATTATAAGGGACGCGCGCCCGTCTGGCGCGTCCCATTCTCACGCGTATTTCCACCTCCTCGGAGCCCCCCCCCCGCTCCTTCCATATTCCCTCCCCTCCTAAAGTCCTACATACGTACATCGACCGGCACCGGCCCACCCCCAGCTCGGACCCTCGAACTCGAACCTTATACCACCCCCGGCACCCCCCAGCCCCGGCTCATCCGGCTCATCCGGCGGAAGCGTGTCGCCATCCTTCCATATCCGGCCTAATGAGCGCGTAGGGCTCAGTAACAAACGCATGCGTATGTAGAAGTTGGGGATAAGTAAATAAGCCATCGCAGGCCCGCATCGACCCCTCGAGAGCTCGATCGCCCAATGGCGTTAAGTGGGTGAGCACTCGAGCAAGCACCCATTCGCGACGAGGGTGCGCGTTCTGCCTCCGAGTCGGGCGCCGGCTGGGTGGGTGGGTGGGTGGGTGCAAGCACGCACGCACGCACGCACGCACGCACGCACGCGGCGCACCACCAGATCGCAATCCATGTTGCCCATATATTACGTCGAAGATGGGGCGCCAACGACGATGTCAATAGTACCCTCGCCCGCCCCCGCCCCATCTCCCGTCACGCTGACGAAACGATCTCTGATTCGACTCGCTGCTGATCCGCGGGCGACAGTGCGATCAGAATTCAGCCCTCGAGGAGATCAGAACTCAGGGGAGATCATGAGCATGATCGGCAGGCCTTCCGTCGGGTGGAACGCACGCGGGGAGACGCCTGTGGACGGACGGGGGTAATTTATTATTTACGTACTTCATACGGATTTTTTTTTTGCTTCCGCGAATATAATGCTACAAGCTTTCGCGGAAGTATGTATAATTCTCCACTCAGCGTGTATGTACATAGAATACTTCGGCGTGTATGTACGCAGATGATAGAGTACTCGGATAATGACACAATATAAAAATCCCTTCCTTTCCCCTCCTTTCCTTGCCTCCGAGTCGTTGCACATCAACATACACGCTATCTCATATCGCTACACCTAACAAACCCACCAATCTCAGTAAACAATACACGCCCCTGTCTTCCTTGCGCCGCTTGTCCTTCGTCACTTTAGCTTTAGCTTCTTTAGATTGGCCCTTCGTCGCCGCTCCAACTCCAACCCCACCCCCCACTCACGGCGCACACGCGCCTATTCACCCGCCTGCTGTCAGTGATCTGCGATCCGACTCCCCGCCGACATCTGCATCAGAGCCACCCATCACCATCACTTGAGACGGCCACTCAGCCCTCCGGCGACGTGCTGCGCGATAGGCATGCATGCATGTATAAATCAAATTCGACGTCCACCACGAAGATATCTTCACGCTGGGTGCTCGTTCACTCCGGTCCATTAATCGCGCAGCGCATGCGGATCCACCATGACCCGTCAGATCAGCGACGGGGTGTGCAGTGTCTAGTCATCAGACATCTCATAACTTTCACTCATCTAAAGTCCACCCGGCGATGTGCGTCGTACCGCGCAATATTTACCGCGCTGTGCGTATGGGCGAACGCACCCGGCAGCTACCGCCTGTCCGCGCCATCCAAAGTACATTTAAAATGGCTTTGAGGACGTACGCTGCAACCTGAGTCACGCTCGTGCGCCTCCCCCAAGGCTGAGCTACGGACTGGGCGAAACAAGCAACAGAATCAATAGCAACCGCCAAGATCGTGAGCGACAGACTGGGGCAGGGGTATAGTCCGATTTGCTTCCGCTGGCATGTTCCATGGTAAATACCCTATAAGTAAATACCTGTAAAAACCAGGCGGGGGGTATTTTATGGCGACTGTATACCGCGCCCTTTTTACAAGGCAACGGGCGCATGGCACGCGCCAGTGGCGGCGTGCCACTGTAAAGAGTATTTTTTGTCCGCCTGGTTCATGCGTATATTTTCTCACAACAGCGGTGCGTTGACCGATCGCGCGCGCTGGCCGATCGCGCGCTGGCCGATCGCGCGCTGGCCGGCGTCTCTCAAATCCTATGCGTGTGCCTCGTTCGGTCGCCGGAAGGCAGGCAGGCAGGCAGGCCAGAGGCGGGGGTAATTAATTTACTCTTTGAGGATTGATTTTGCCTCCGCGAATTATGCTTGAATGCTTCGCGGAAGTTCAATTCCCCACTAGGTAAATATGTAGAGTACTCGGCTGAAGATCCGCTGACGATCCCTTTGTAATTTCCTTTCCTTTCCTTTCATTTCTTTTGTGCATCTGGACACACGCACGCCTCGAACCTTCTATCATATCCAAGTATCTCGTGTATAGTTGGACTTACAACCCAACTCAAATCCTCCGCCTCAAAATAGACGCCAGACCGCTCATCCATCCAACAGTGATTAATTACTTGATCAAAACATGCAGTGATCCCCGCGTCTCACTGGCGACGGGGTGTGCCCGCTCCGTGTTACGTACTCCAGAAACGTACGCTCTCGAAAGAGAGGCATATCCCCGGCGCGCCGAGCGCAGTAACGATTATTCGATTACTCTAAATCATCATATTACCAACCCCCCGCCGGCGGCGCTCTGTGCTGCACTTCACCTATGCTGACTTCCTCGTTGTTGAAATATCATCGTGATTAATTAACTGCGCAGCCGGATCGGAGAGACGCATCCGGCGGTCTGATCATCAACGGACGCGGTGTGATACATATGTACAGTCGAACCTGTCTTAACCCATACCTTTCGATGGACTGCCCAAGCTATGGGTTATCACAGGTTATGGGATATGTCAGGTGTGCTAAAAATAAATCATATTAAGACGAATATTT
>JAEKIV010000337.1:0-36760 GCA_016801325.1 Hypholoma fasciculare
CTGCCTCGTCTGACACGCTGGGTACGCGTAACTCGGACAGCAGGTGTCTTGCATCGTCCCGAACACGCCACCTTTAACAGGTGCCGTGCACATCAATGTGCGGAATTCTCCACCAGGCGACGACATCCCCTACGGACTCAAACTTACCAACAACAGTAGTCTCGACCTTTACGTGAATGCATTCTTCTTCGAAAATGGAAGCCTGAAAATCTGTGCGCACTCTTTTTTATATAAATTTTTTGACTTCCATGATAAATATTATTATTCTACCTTCATTTTTAGTGTCTTGCATCAAGTCAGGCTCCGCCGGTCCATATAAAACCGACATCCCACTCAAACGAAAACGAAAACTAGAGACTACCAATGACCAACACCAGAAAGTGCTTGTCCCAGGGACGCTTGCAATTGGATATGGTGCTGCGGGTTACGACCCACTGTCTTTCCGGATTGTCAACCCAGCCCAAAAGACGGAAGTCGACTTCATCAAGATTTACCTTACCACCGACCCGGTGGATCTCTCGTACTTGGAACAGCCGTCGCCCTTCAGCGAAAGTGGGTCTACACGTGCGTCACGGCCATGGCAGGCCTTGCCATACGTGTCCTGGAGTCACATCATTATACCAGTTATCGAACATCCCGTAGCTTGAACACCTTGCACTCAAATGCCCTCGTATTACATGATAGTACCGAAAATAACTTAGTTATGTATTTCTTGTTGTTGTTGAACATTATTTCAGAACTATCAGAAGAAAAACTGGCCATCAATTAGCACTTTTGTATCCGTATAATATCATGAGAGTCGGAAGCAAAGGTAAAATTAAGTGCCTTACTGTGTTTTCATGTATGCCATTCCCATTTTCAGTCTCATCAGTGAGCACTGACATCGGATGCCTAGCTAGAGTCGTTCAAGAGTCGTTAAGCAGATATCTGGAGACAGAATTATACTACTAGCTTTAGATTACACTATGTATAAGTTTTCTAGCCCGTGAAATACTAGCGACATAATCCTGCTGTCCACAGCTAGGCGCAACGCGCCGCGCCGCGGAGTGTATGACTGACCTGATTGGCCCGACAGGATCTGATTAATGATTTACAACCGCCGGTAAATCGTGACCTGGCTAATGGAACGCGTCGCTTACACAGATTCTCCAACCACCACAACGAACTTGAAGAAACTCTCAATGGCACCCAATCTTGGCCAAGCATTCATCATTGACACCAATATGGAGCTCGAGAACGTTGTGGGACGTCGAGAGGCGCGAGCTCGGCACGGAAACAGGACAGCTGTGGCCCTTGTATGGAGTCGTGTCTCTCTGCATGATGGACATTCACATTGTAGCTCTTGAACAAACTAAAACCCTCTGGCACGCCCTCCTTCAAGATATTTATCACCAACGCGATATTCGACGTTTAATGTGCGTATTTGCTGTGTGCACACCTTCAGAGGTGTGATTGAACCCGGTGGCGGGTCTACCATCATCAGAATCTTGTTACACCTGCAATGCGGACTCCCATCGTTGTCACCAATTGCATAATATCAGGCACTGCTGGCCTTGCTGTGTAACGCATCTGTCAATCTCACTTAAATAGAGCAGCTGGAGCTGGCCTTCTCCGACACTGCTAAACCCCACACCACACTCATGTCGGAGCTCACCCCCCCTGCCAGTGTAGACGCTGTCCCGCCTGTGGCCGGCGCAGTAGCTCGGTATGTCGTATCTTACTGCCCTCCAACCACTGATATGATCTCTCAGCTGACGGTATTTACGATGACAGCCCTCTTTTCGCGGTCATCATAGGCATAAACAAATATAAGGCAGGTGCTCGCAGTGGAATTCCTTCTCCGAGTCTGGCGGGAGCAGTGCCAGACGCACTGTCCGTGAAACAATATCTGGAAGAGTATCTTGAAGTGCCCTCCGATCAAATCGTTCTCCTCATAAACCAAGACGCTACTCGGTCGGCCATCGTCACTGCTATTGCGTCTTTGGCCAATAATCCCCTTATCACACCGGGAAATCCCATCCTGATATTTTACGCTGGCCACGGGACTGAGATAACTGCCCCTGAAAAGTGGGAATGCGGCAGTCCTGACAGGCAGATACAAGCCATTATTCCGTATGATTGCACACCATCGGGGTGTGATGTGCTGCCCATCCCAGACCGGTCACTCAATGCCCTCCTCTATGAGGTCGCGGAGAAGAAAGGCGACAATATTGTGAGCTTCTAGTATCATCTTTGGAGTCCTTTTCTCTGATAGTTCAATCATGCAGACTGTGATTCTCGACTGCTGCCATTCAGGCTCCGGGACAAGGGGCGGAGACGATACAGTTCTCACTACTCAACCCATTCCACGTTCAATAAAGCTACCTAATCATGTCTATCCGGACGACTTCGACGAAGAAATATGGGGTACCCCTCCGGAGTCGGTTCGAGGCTCGTCCACTATCGCCAAGTTCTCTAACCACGGACTGGGTTCACACATGCTTCTAGCCGCATCTCTCTCAACAGAGCTTGCGTATGAGGGGAGCGTCATCCTTCCGGACGGCAAGGGAGCGAGACGGGGCCGCTTTTCTGCTGCCCTCCTAAACCTTTTGCGCATGGAACCTCCCAACCGACTTCGGTACGGCGATATCATGCAACGTTTGGAGCACATAGCAGAGTGAGTTCTGCACGCGACTCAAACTTATCGCGCTGTTTCTGAGCACTTGCCTCTCATTGCAGCCAGAATCCCCAGTGCCAGGGACTCCACAAAGACAGGACCTTGTTCAACCTTGAAGCGCCTCCTGTAACCCTGAACAAGACGTTTCCCATCCGTTATGAAAGAGCGACGAAAATGAGCCCCGGTCAACATATCATTGAAGCAGGTTCCATACACAACGTCACCCTGAAATCTGAATTCACAGTGTACTATGAAAATGATCACCAGCGATTTAGTCCTATCGCCGTCCTCGGTGTTCAAGCGGTCAAACCATTCTCGTCGGTTGGGTATCCCATGGAAGGAAAATGTCCAATGAACCCGTTTGAGCCGCCCACAAGCCCGCTCGTAGCCATCCACACAAAATATGAGTCACAAGAGGGCCTGCGCGTCTGGATCGAGCCGACTAATGGATTTCGTGCAGTCTTCGATAGGCTGAAACGCGAATATCCCGAGCTACTTCATAACATCTCACTTGCATCTGACCGGAGTCTGTCCGATATCGAGCTTAGATTCACGGAAACGCAGGAGGTGTCAATGAAGATAATTGCCGTGCCACAACTACTGCCGAATAACACCAGTTTTGACTGGACGGTGGATAACGTCAAGCAGGATACTGAAATATTGGCGCATATCCTGTTTCAAGCGGCTATATTCTACAGCGAACTAAGGCGGCCTGAGAATAACCCAAGAATATCTGCAAGCGTTGATGTAGAGTTCTACGAGCTGGACCAGGATATTGAGGCTTTTATCTCTTCTGGTGGAACAGATGAGCCACTGGAGAACTACCGGCCGTTGACGCCGATTTTGGGCAAAGGAAATCTCTGGAAAGACGGTGCTGTCAACATCGATGTGCGAAACTCCCCACCGGACGACAACGTCCCCTACGGACTCAAGCTTACCAACAACAGCAACCTCGACCTTTACGTGAACGCATTCTTCTTTGAAAATAATAGCCTGAAAATATGTGAGCAGTCTCTCTCGCACAAAGTCAATCTTTGAGCAGGCGTACTAAGCAATAGTTCTATAGCGCCGTGCATCCAGTCCGGGTCTGGTGGTCCATACAAATATGATATCCAGCTCAAGCGGAAAAAAGAGGTGCCAATCGATAGCCGACACGAGAAAGTGCTTGTTCCAGGGACGCTTGCGATTGGCTATGGCGCGGCGGGCTATAACCCGATCTCTTTCCAGATTGTCAACCCAGAGCGCGCAACGGAAGTCGACTTCATCAAGATCTATCTCACTACTGACCCGGTTGATCTCTCGTACTTAGAGCAGCCGTCGCCGTTCAAGTTTAATGGGTCTACTCGTGCGGTAAGGCCTTGGACGGCCTCGCCGTATGTGTCCTGGAGTCACATTATTATACCAGTTATCGAACATCCAGTAGCTTGAACACATACTGCGTACTGCATGATGGTACCAAAAATAACTTAATTAATTAACGTGTTTTTTTTTTTTTGCTGTTGAACGTTGAACATTGAACATTTTGGATTGTCAGAAGAAATACTGGCCGTCAGTTAGCATTTTCGTATCCGTACTCTATGCTAATGCTCAACACAGATGCGAAGGTAATATTAAGTGCCTTACTGTATTGTCATGTATGCTGGGTTGAGGCTCAACCTAGCGTACATGACAACACAGTAAGGCAATTGTAGCTAACAGTCTATTAGTTGCTCGGACTATATATTAACCGCTCTTAAGAAGCTTCTCCGAACATGTACAACTCCAGCGCAAGTGAATCTGACCTCGAAATGGAAGACTTATACAAAATATGAGGGTCAACAGGAGAACGAACTAAGTATTTACAAAAAAAAAAAGGGTTAAATAAGTGCAACAGGCTTCAAAATTCAATCTGATAGATAGAGAGCAGAATAAAAATAAAAATAAATTATCTAACCGCTTGAAAACATTGACTGTTCAGTTTCAAGATGGACTACCGTGGCGAATAAGATGATGAGGTAGTTGGCAAGAGGCAGGTAATCCTTGGGTAATCCGGTAACGGTCGATGATCGATGGATCAGGTGATGCGCTATTCCGGACCGAAAGAATTTCGCGATGCCGCGACGTCGCCTCGTTCAATCCATCCATCACCATCGATAAAATCGCCCATCCTCTTGATAAACCGCGTCTTTGGCCCCGTCTCGTCTTTCAGACAGCGCCCCGGTAAGCAGCGCAACCGACCGCTCATCCTGCTCTCGGACAATCGGTCAGTTCGAAGCCAAACAACGCATGTGGACTGCTGCTGGTGCTCACCTGAACTACAGTCTTCGTGTGTTGGCGGGTTTCTTCGACGAACCGGCTCTCGAGGACGCACTAGGAGCAGCTAAAGACGGACCACGATATTCCATTGGTAAAAGAGAACCACTAAAACCAGGAGGTACGTACCTTGAACGTTTGCCCTGCTCTGCTGACGTTCTACCCCCATCCCACAGGACCTATGCATAGGCATAGTCCCAGGCCGCGTCGGGGCGAAGGCGACCTCTGCAGTCACGGTCAGCCAGTGCAACGAAACGGGCGCAGCGTACTCACGGAATGTGTTGACGGGGAATTGAGCCTCCATCTTCGCTTTCCGAGTCTTCGCGGTGCCTTTGCTGTCTACGCTCCCGACGTGCTCGAAGAACTGCAAGGCTTTTCCGGTCGCCTGCTTGCCTCCCCAGTGGCCATTCCGTCCCAGTGTTTGCTGGGTCTCGGGCGCCGGAACTGGGTTGCACGTTATCGGCGGCGTGAAGCATATCGAGCGGACGACATGGCGCGCTGGAAAGGCGATCAGACGATGCGTTTATGAATGCGACGGAAAGCGTACCTCGTTTGCGAGATGGTGCATCGTTGTCCACGACCTCGGGTGAGTCTTCGGCTTTTCTCTTTCCTTTGCCGGCTCTCCGCGAGGCGTCGTCGTTTCCGCCGCTACTCCCCCAATCACCAGTCAGCTTTCCCTTCTGTCATGAGGAGATTGACAAACATATGTACCTTTGGGTCTGCGGCGTATACAGGGGGTAGTACTCCGCGCCAACCTTGCTGGTGTGCTGTTGAGCAGCGCTAGTGGGCAGCCCAAATCTCATGTGTTTAATGTTGATCTCCTCGTCCTTGAGGAGACTGCTATTGGTGGTGGAATGTCTATGGACATCCCAGGTCGCATGTGCTAAAAGTGACTTCAATTAGCTGGTGCTTTACAATCATATATAGAAAGCTTACTCATATCCATTCCATTTTGCTCTGGAAGTGGATATCTGGGGAGAGAGTTGTTTTGCAGGGACGCTACCAATCAAATCAGTAACGTGTGAGAGGGCGAAGACATGGTACGTACTTGATTGTCCCCAAAAATCCTCGGCCACTGGAAGCCAGGCGTTGTCGATGGGCGAGCCGCTGGGCGGTGTTGGCAGCTCGGTCGACAGCTCGGATACCGGGCTGTTGTCCCAGGAATTTTCAACTGTGGCATAAATATTCTTTGAGTGAGTTCGGGCACCGAAAACGATGAGTAAAGTACTGACGGGTAGGCAGTGGCCAGCCATCGTTTTGAAGGTACGGGCCCTCTAGATATGGCTCGTAGCTGATGGGTGATGAGGAGGGATATGCTGAGTGTCCTCCCATCATCATGGGTGTCGGTGCAGGCGCGTACTGTCCCAGCGCGTACTGTGGCGTCGATGAGCCAGGCGCGAATCCTGCCGAAGCTGTAATGACGGTCAGCATCTGCTCTCAGTAAACCTCGGCATGAACTCACAAGATGGGCCCTCTGTATATGGGTCGCGAGTGATGGGTGATTGCCAAGAGGGATACGCTGTGGGTCCTCCCATCATCATGGGTGTTGGAGCAGGCGCGTACTGTCCCAGCGCGTTCTTTGGTGTTGATGATTCAGGCGCGAATCCTACCAAGGCTGTAATGGCGGTCACTATCTGCTCTGTGAACAAACCTTAGCATGTACTCACAAGTGTTTTGCGCGCTCTGCAGTTCATTATCTGGCTTAGGTAGAAAAGAATCGACCATGTCGAAGGACCAGGGGTTTTCCTCCAGCCACTGGGAGTAAGAGTCCAAGCTATAGTCGTCGGACGATTCGGCAGAGTAATCAAATTGGGACATTTTTTGTGAAGCGTGTAGTGGGGAAAAAAAGCGACGAAGTCTTTGAACCACCAAACACAGCGGGCGCCTTTATATCTACGGCGTGGTGTCCTTTGATCTGCGTGGACATGCCACTATCCCCGGGGGGACCACTAATTACTCCCCCACCCGGCCCCACCTTACGCTTGGGCGGCGATTTCCTGTGCAGCGTGCCTGCCCGTGTCAAAGGGACGCTTTGTTCGCTTGCAAACAGGCCAGGCCACAAAGCAACGGCGGACGCGGAGGCGCGTCAAGCTCAAGTTTGATGTGATGTGCGCTTTTCTGAATTCCCACCCGCTGGCCCCGGCCGCCTTTATTTCTATTGTTTTTCCCCCTTGGCCGCGGCGCACTTGAGTTCGCTATCAGAGGACATCCGTGTCATGCGCCCTGGTTCCCGTTTTTTGGGTCGTTGTAGCTATACAGAGATGATACACATCGTCGCAACCGGCCTGTAGCCTGACGCCACTCAAGCGGTACACTCGCGGGCTGGCCAGCGGCCACTCAGTGAGTGGCACTCGCTCTCCCGGCTTTCTGGGAAACGCGACTCGGCGGACCCCCTTCGTCATCCTTGCAGTTTGACACCTGAAAACTACAGCTTCGCTGTATGCTCTGCTTATTCAAACCTGCGATTGAGCCGCGCACCTGACACGGCGGGCACAACGTCAAGATCATAACGGGCGCTTATTATGTCAGTGGCGCCCTTTGTTTGTGGCCAATTTACGGCACGTGTGTCGTGTTTGTTTCTATCCCGCGTGCGCATGTACCTGCTAAACGGGCCCTCGTTTGCCAATACACCCAACGCTCTTGGACACGGACTGCACTCATTTCCGGACAATATTATTTTGGAAAGCTGCGCTTGTGTTCCCAAGCCGTGCCGTGACCTATTTTCCCGCTGCGGGATCTACGATGTGAAGTTGTGTAGTTTCCTTTGAAGCTGTTTATCACCATAGACTCCGCAGCTCAAACTTCAAAGATTTCTTTGTAGGTATTGATCTATTTATACGAACAATGACATCTCTTACAAACTGGCTGAACACGCTGCATGTACGAGAGCCAGTTGTGAACAAAGGTGATTCGTTCTGTACCCTAGTGGAGACAAGACAACACGTTCTTTCATGGCATACGCCCTTGTATTATTCAAAGAGCCTAAGAAGAAGTATCTTCTCAATCACATAAATAATAGGTGGAGCGATACTTCGAGCATATGGCACCCGTTCTCTATACCATCTTTCGCAGCGGTTCGTGATGAGCCACCCGGAATATGTACGCAAAATTTATATCCGTATTCGAGGGGTAGGCGCTGTCTAATATGCATCATGAACCGCATATGTTTTATTGTTCTTGTAGCTGCTGGTTACTATGTATCGCTATTTAGGTGGGCAGCTAGAAGGCGAAGAGTCTTACTACAGAATAAGCTAAATTAAATAAGCGCCCATGAATGCAAATCGACATATTCCCACCTCACCCACACTTGATGCAAACATGCACTAAACCAACCCTCCCTCGCAAAATGAAAAGCGAAAAAATAAAATGCTTAAATCGTAGTATACAATGACCCCACCTCCCACTCCTTTTCCCGTGCGCCTTACCATCCATCCCTCTAAAAACCCGACCGCAAAGTCCCGACCGAGCCCCAAGGTCCAAAACGCGACGCGCTTCACCGGCACAATTTTTTTCAATCGTCCTTCTTGCCCCCATTCCTCTTCGGTGGGGGCGCGATCTGGAACCCACCGCCTGTAGCGGGGTTCGGTGTTGGCGGGAACGCCGCGTACCCCACCCCAGGCGTCAGCGGCGGCAGCCCCAGATCGCTGAGCGTTGGCGATGGCTCGTACGACCCATGTCCACTCCCATTCCCGTTCCCATACGCGCTCACCCCGTTCCCATTGATCCCCGCGCTCCCATGTGACGCCGACCGCGGGCCGAACGCTGACGACGCTGGCGTCCGTGGCGGTGCGGCACCAAGGCCTGATGTACTGCGCAGTGCGCCCCCAGGCGTGAGTGGCGGTGCGGGTCCGAACGCGCTGTGGCCCCCGAGACTTGGGCTGCCGGGTAGCGATGCCGCCCCTGCATATGGCGAGAGCCCCGACGGCGTGAACGCAGGCGTTACTGGGGTGCCTGCGTACGACCCGTACGGCGAGCCGCTCCCGAGCGGGCTGCCCGCGCCTTCCATCGTCCACCCGTTGCCCTGCGGCACGAGCTTGCCGCTCTTGGGACGTGAGCGCAACTCCGCGCCGGACCACTTCCCGCGCAGGCCGAGGCGCACACCGGAGGCCTCGGCCGCGACGAGACCCGGGGCGTCGTCTGCGCCGGTGACGACCTCCACCGCACGGGTCGTGATGCGTATCGCGTAGCCCATGCACACGAAGACACCACCGAGGACACCAACGACGCGGATGAGAAGTTGCAGGAAGGTGGTCGTGCGCTGGTGCAGCGTGATGCTGAGCGGGTCGAGGTCGAATTTGAAGAAGATTCCAGGGGTGCCACGATCGTGTTCAACCTCACGCGTGTAGTGAGTGACGGCGTACTGGTGCGTGTGGAGAGGTGCACTGCGGGGTGCGATGTAGGTTGTGGGGACGACGTGGAGGAAATATTGGTAGGCGATGAAATCTAGACAGGATAAGTTTATGATTAGAATATTTCCGAAAAAATAAACCTACGTTTGTCGGTGGATTCAAACGAATTGTCAAGGGGTTGTACAATATCAGGGAAGAAGGGACCGAACGAGAATTCGGTGATGATATGCGACAAATTCATTTCTACGCGCAAACTGTCAGTTTACAATTTTTCCCAATTCACCGGTCTTCAAATGCTTACGAGTATGATCAACATGCTGGTAGCTTGAATATCCATGGCCAAGGGTGGTGATGTGCAAATTCGCAGTGACACGCTTCACCGCGAGCGTGCCGGTGATACGGCAAGCGCTAGCGGCGCCAGTATATTTGTACGTAGGTTTGAAGGTCGACTTAGTGCGGGAGAAGAGCCAAGATAGCACGCCTCGAGACTTCCGCGACTGCGAGATGGCTTGCGTGGCCGAAAGCATTTCCGCGTGTTCCCTGGGAGATTATTAGCGCTTACCCGGTGACACGGGGGATGAAGTTGGGCTTACTTGAGTGCAGTCGCTTGGCCGACATCGAAGAACGTCCCATCTCTCTTGAATCCGCCCGTGAGGAATAGTCTGTCTCCCATTGCATCGCGTAGATCCACGCTTAAAACTGTCGCAGATAATTAGTGCTCGTATCCAGTTTAAATATATGCCGTGAAGGAAAGAAATAAGTCTACTGAGCAGAAGCGGGACGTGAAAGAAACGCATTCGCGCAGAAAAATGCGCATATATGCTGCCCGTGTGGTGTAAATAAGGACCACCGACCGCCGTAGTTGCCCACAAGGAGTGAAATTATCTCGCAACTCTCCCCTGAATCCAACCGTTCCGGAAAGTATGCATATACCGACGTTTCTCCCGGTGAAGTGTCCCCAATCTCGTCCCAGCATAGTTCCATGCAGACCCACAAGCCAAAAGGGCAGAACAGCAGGGAAACCCACTCACATCCACAAGGCATGGCGACCACCATGTCGAGATTAATGTTCAGAAACGGAGTTTTGTTGTTGTCCACACTGAATTCATAGTCGGACCAGCCCCAGATGTACTCTCCGACGTCATTCAGCACAAGGAGGACGGCGAGGATGGCGACGAAGAGAGTCATGAATCCCCGGGACTCCGAGCGGGCCTTGTAGGTGGACGGGAGCTTCGGGAATGCATCGAATTGGGCGAGCGGGGCGACAGAGTCGAGCTTGGCGAGCAGCGAGTGCTCTTCGACGGTGGCCATGGTGGTGCTCAGCAGGGGCCTGAGGGCGTCGGACGATGCCTGACGATGGTTGAGTGTGTAGTGTGTTGTCACTTGCTATCTTATAAAAAGAAGTTCATGCGTCGCCGTCGACGTGTCCTCCCCCGCGTGACGACATTAACTCCGAAGATTACCAAGACCCCGCCAGCACTTTCGCTCTGATCTGTGCTGGCTCTTGCTCCCATTTTTCTCTCATGTCATTATCTGGATTTTTTGTTGGGATAAAATTGAATATTTCTCTAGGGAAATACTCATAGCAAAACATGGGTGTCGACCCGGCCTCCGGGGGCTGATGATAGGAGATCAAATTTGATCGCTCAGGGAAACGTGGAGGAAATCCAGGATTAGTGAACGACTCCGGCTCTGGCGATACCGCCGTTTTATTTATGTACTGCGATCTAACTTTTTATCTACCAGACAATCCGCTGGCTGCGAGATGAATATTACTGATTAATTACTTTCTCTGTTTCATAAATTATGGATTGAGCACACAGCACACAGCGGACAGATAATATTACGCAACTTGAAGCTCCAGTACTCAGCACAAGCTTGAAGCGCCATGTTCAGGGTATCTCGGTTATTCAATAACCAGTTGATGCAGCGATTTCACAAGAATCTTTCATGACGCCATCTCAAGTGTGTGTAGCAAATATTCACCGGCTGAAAATCAAATAGCAAAATCACTGTATGAATGGATGATGACAAGTAGATATCCGTGCTATGTATAAAAAGTGTCTATGGGAGGCGCTACTATCGGAATCAGCAGGCTGTCTGGGAATCTATACCCACAGCGTTACGGAGGAAGTGAGAATTTCCTGGGAAGAGGTGGACCGTCACAGCGGACCGCCGAAACTATTGAATCCAAGAAGGGAAAAACATACCTCTTTCAGCCTTGTTCTCTCTGAATTAATTCTGTATCTGTCGAAAATACATTTCACTTACATATGCGGATATAAACATTGGAGATGGCCCTGCATGACCAAACATTCGACTCAGACGTACTATGTAACTATCTGATTTCCTTTGAACTTGGCTTACCTATCTTCGCACTGATAAACATCCGTTAGTTATCTTTAGTCCTCAGATTTTTGGTTAGTCGCGTGTTTCAGAACAGGTGTGCTAGTCTTACAGAAGAGGATGCTCGCGTTTCAACTTCAACTTCAAGGCCGTTTTCATATAACTGTTGGATGGCACACAGCAACGAGTCATAGTGTAATCGGCTGCGGATGATGACTCGAGTCTCCACCAGGTCTGAAGCGGCCCACTTCAGCGAAGCTTGACAAATACTGAATCTCCGCTTGGTCTGCACACCATTTTAAATAATCATTCGGCTGGGGATTGACCGAACACATGGCTTATATAGTTTACACTTCGATCACGGCCTGGGACATCCACTAAAGTCTAGAAAAAAGGCTGGACAAAATGTCTCCAAAGGCCTGAAGTATCTTGGATACTGGGTGGCATTTTTCAGCTCAGATGCCCTCGCCAATTTTCAAAACTGTGTTTTGTGAGCTTGCAATGAGCCTGTCTATTTTTAGATTTCGCTGATCCTATCATCTTGAGCGCCCACTGCATCAAACGTCACCGCGGGGAAGCGGTTGCGCCGTACTATGTTCTATTGGTACTTATAAGAAGACAATAAGATGGCCGGCAAAAAAAGGTTTCTTCCCACCGTGACTATCCTTGTCGCCTTGCATTTGATACCACTTTGAAGGTGGGCCGTGTTTTGTCCCTTTTTCTTACATTTGGGCCATTTTTGACAAACTGGGGATGAATATTGAAGCTTGAAGCCTTGCCAGTGAAGCTTGCCAATCAAATCAGTTTCTAAATACAGTACACAATGGCGCATTCAAGGTGGGTCATGGGCCTTGGATCCAATTCTCAGCATTTGACTCTGAACGATCCTTGTCCACAAGGATAAATTCTCGTCTTTTTTCCCTAGTCATCGGTATAAACGAATGTTACCCCCCTCCTCCCAGTCTTCGACCCCTCAGAGGTGCAGTCGCTGATGCCCAAGCGATCAAGCAGTGGCTGGAGAGCAAAGTTAGGGTTCCCAGTGAAAACATCGTACTGCTCACCAACAAATCTGCCACATGCTCCGCAATCATTGCCGAGCTCACCCAGCTGAAGAATGACGACCGCATTCACCGCGGTGACCCCATTTTTATTTTTTTTGCTGGTCATGGAGCGGAAGTCAAAGCCCCGGACGGCTGGGAGTGTGCAGGGGCAGATGGCAGGATGATACAGGTCATCATCCCGCATGATTGCGAAGCTGTTAAATCAGGCAAACCGGTGGGACCGATCGCAGATCGTGTCCTGGGGGCTCTTATAGCCAATATCGCAGAGAGAAAGGGGAACAATATCGTCAGTCACAATTCACGCTGCTGCTTTTCGCGAATAAACTCGCAGGCCACTGACTATTCACATCAGTTTGTAGTCCTTGACTGCTGCTATTCTGCATCTGGAACCAGAGGGGCCGATCCCTCTGATGTCGACAATGAAGTTCAGCCGCGCGCAGTGGACCTCTTCGATGACTATTCTGAAAGTCTTGAACAACAACTCCGCGATACTGGCTCATACAAACATAGTCTCTGCGCCATACCTGGTATCAATTTTAGTAACAATTCCCTCGGGACGCATGTTCTCCTTGCTGCCTGCAGTCAAACGGAGCAGGCAGTAGAACATCGTGAAGGTGGCCGCATACGCGGTCGCTTTACAACTGCACTTTTGCGATTCCTTTACAAGGCAACACTCAATAATATTCGGTATTCGGATATCCTGGGCCAGATGGAGAACATTTCCCAGTTGTAAGTTTTGTCCACCTTTCACAAACTGCACAATTGAATAAATATTATACAAGCCAAAACCCTCACTGCGAAGGCCGCTACGTCGATAGAATCGTGTTCAGTTCCAAGATTCCGGATGCCCCCCGCAAGGCGATTGCAGTTCACTATGAAGAACGTTCAAATGGACGACCTCGACAATACACCCTACGCGCTGGTGCAATGCAACAAATCTCTCCACTGTCCAGGTTCGCTCTCTATGACCAGTTTGACTTCAACCAAATATCCCGCCTCGGGACCCTCACCGTCACAGAGGTCCATGCCATATCTTCTATGGCCGAGGTCACACCCATTGCCTATACCAGGCTCGATCCCAATAGAGTTGTTGCCGTGCAAACACAATCGGGGAGTATAGATGACCTGAAGATCTTTATCCCATCTGGTAATGGCAACTTTCTATCGGAATACAGTGGGCGAGAGAGACAACACGGCATGGACGGCATATGTCGTGTCTGGCAATTGGGCAACGCTAACATCAGTATTTCCTTGGTCCGGGGAATGGTCTCTTTTAAGATTTTTTCATTGCCGCATGAGCGCCTAATGCCTCAAGAATGGGAGCATCGCTTTGGTAACGACCCTAGATCTGTAGCGCACACGCTTTCTCAGGCCCTCCATTTCTTCCGCCATCTCAAGACAACGTCCAACCTTTCTGACCATTATATCTACAACAATATAACTATGGAGGTTTTTGAACTTGTGGGCGACAGGAACCTTCAAGGGCTTACAACGGTTGGAAAAAACCTCTTCGATGGCAACATTATAGCCATTTCGCACAAAGCAAACACCTTGTATGGGATCAAACTTATCAATCGCACCAATCTCAACCTTTACGTACATACGGCCATTTTCTCCTTCAGCAATCTCAGCATCGGTATGTGTCTACCAATAGCTGTTGAAACATGGCTAATTAACTGCTTTCTGCTGTGCAGACCATATTGTCGCAGATAGGCCAAATGGGGGTTATAGAGTCGACTTTTCCCTACCTGCGTACCGGGCGCTCGCTCTGGGGTGGGGATCAGCAGGCTGCCGACCTTTACAGCCCGAACTTGTCGACGGCAAGCCTCGCGATATTCAGTATCTCAAAATATTTATCTCTACAATGCCCGTCGACATGTCCTACCTGGCTCAGGCATCGCCGTTCTCAGCCGATTCGAGGACATCAACAACTACCCCTACAAGTCCAGAATACGCGCGCGGAGTGCGTCAAGTTACTCTTTCGGAGCCGTTGGCACGGTGGACGTCCATCACCGTACCACTTGTTGTGTTCTGTCCAGGTCAATTCCACGCGGCTGTGCGTCGCCCGGCTCAAAGGTCTATTCTTCCATTGGGATTTTCTCCATTTTCCTCCTTTCACTTTCTGAATCCAAAAAAACGAGAAAAGCAATGAAAACTGGGTGTCTAAAAAATATAGTCTTTTTTTTTTCCAAAAAGTTTATATCAATTTCGTCGTTAGATCCCAAATGTAAAGAGCTACTTAGTCAAGAAAAACATCTCAAGGATGGACTTAAATTACATTCTAATCGAGTTACCCATATAAATTGTAGCTTTTTGAAATTTTGGGTATTTTCGGCTTGCGACAAGTCGGAAAGGGGAGAAAAGCGAGAAAGTATACTTCGAATTTGCTGATCCTTTCATCAAATACTTGCCAGTCTAGAACGGCTACCGGGCCGACTGGATCAATGTTTGGATCGACCAAATACCATTTCTCTTATTCCCGTCGACAACCACCAGCGGCCTCAACAAGCCTCCCGACGCCAAAGGCCCTCCCAGACAACGACCATGAGCACCACCGCTCTCTCGCGTACCCTCCTACGTGTCGGCGCACCCCGCGCCGGCACCCGCTGCCTCACCACCGCATCGACATCGACACCAACTTCGGCGGTGACCTCCAACCCCACCTCCACCTCCACCAGCACCAGCACCAGCACCACCATCACCGAGCCGACCCTCCAAACCCCACCGCAAAACACGCACTTCAAAATCACCCTCCGGCGCTCGGGCATCTCGATGGGCAAGAAGGTGCAGGGCACGCTCCTCGCGCTCGGCTTCCACCGACGCCACCAGACGGTGTTCCACGCGCACGGGCCCGAGGTCGCGGGCAAGATCCTGCGCGTGAAGGAGCTCGTGGAGGTCGCGAATGTGCCGACGCACGCGGTGATGACGGCTGCGCAGCAGCGCCGGACGCGTGCCGCGCCCCGGGGGTATAAGGTCGTTGGATCGCGGCGCGGGACGTTTATGGGTGTTTGAACTGGATAGGTGGGTGGGTGTATGCGTCTCTTGTAAAGATTTTTTTACTGATATTTTTTGTGGGCATCTAGGAGTCGGAACAGAACACCTACACGAAGCCTCTGCTTTGTTTTCTGCAGCAGTCTTGTGCCTCTATATTATTGATTTTTACCTCTCAAATACCTTGCAATCAAGAACCCGATTGTTATTTCATTATCCTTGCGAATCGCCTCAAAATGTACGAGAGTATACTCAACGCAAGTATAGGATCATGTAGGCACACGGACGTTCGCACAAAGTGCGAATAGACGCTGCTTCCTGCTTAGACGAAAGAAACTGCTCATCCGCTGAGGACAACGATGGGACTCATGGTACTTCAGAAAAGCTCAGTCAGGGCAACCTCGACCACCGCGTCTTAAGTGGATACTGCTTATGGCCACCCATTTATCTGAAATCCAAGGAGTAAGACTAGAATTATATGGACCTTGCATTTTTATCTACAATGAAACACGGAACACGGTCACTTTACTTCATCAGCACCAACGCAATGGTCGACACAGCACTCGCTGCGAGCACAGTGTAGCCCGTGCTATAAACGCTCTTGACGGACATGACTACAACGCAAACCAGTCAGCACCCGCATATAATACACACTCCCCGTGTAAAGGCCCACGAGCGGCTCTGAATAGGAACAGTACGCACATCGAGTAACATCCCAGCTGAGATGGCGCAGACCGTTGATCGAGTGGAACGCGAACGGTGCGGCGAGGATCGCCTTGCCCGCGTATTTAACGCCTTCCGGGAGGCCCGCGATGACTTCGATGACAGTCGCGCTGTCGAACGTCGTCGGCGCGACGAGGTATGCGATCGAGAAGCCGTACAGGACTGGAGGGTTCAGCTGTTAGTGCAGCGCCGGGCAGGGCACGGATGGGAGAGCTACGCACGGACGCTGAGGCCGGCGCCAGTGACACGGTTAGCGATGGACGCGAGCCATGTGAGTTGCGGCTGGTAGATTGTGAAGTGGGGTGTGCTCGGGCGCTTGATGCGTTGCGCGTTGAGGATGTCGCCGCTTGCGGCCGCGGGGATCGACTGGATTTGGACGAAGCTGGAGAGACACACAGACAATAGCAAATGCCGTCAGAAATTATTCACATTCACTCAGCCCCGCCCCCGCGCTGCACGTATTACACTGCCCCGCCTGCCTGCCCATTCGGGTGTGGGCGGGGACGTACATGTGCACACACACAGCGAAGGCAGGAAGAAGTATCGAGCACTCACCGCTTCCCAACGACATTACGCATCATCAGCTGGCTGCGCACTACCACACACAACGAATCCCTCAGCATGCGAACTCGGGAGCGCAACCCCGCAGGGACGCAGACGTACCGGTGGGCGCGAACGCCGCCTTGCGCAGGGCCGAGCCCAGTCCGAGCGCGCGTGTGGACATCATAGTGGAGATTCTTCTGGCTGCTGTGCTTGTGCGATGGAGTATGTGCGACAGATGGTGGGGCAGACGGCGTGCACAACGACGGCGGGGTGAGGAGGGCAATATCAAACTCCGCCCCTTGCAATCCCGGGGCCGGTTAGCGGCTGCATTTCACGTGATTGCGACCGACACCTCTCCTCCGTCGGCGAATCACGGCGCATGAAATAGAACTTTTATCGCCGCTCTTGCACCGATATCCACCACCGAGGTCTCCTTCGAGGAGTTTTAATTAATAGTATAATACATTCCAGCCTCGACGAGTAATTAAAACATTAGTCTATACAACAGAAACCCCACCCAGAGAAAGAAAAAATCTATTACTTATTTTAATGTCCATTTAATGTCCGTTTAACTTAATTTGCGACGAGCTGCTGCAGCGCGGCGACGTGTGCCTTACGCCGGCTCACAATTTGCGTATGTACGAGAGCGCCTCTAAGGTCTGCTTCGAGCTACAGAAATCCAGTCAGGACCACATACACATTGAATGCAATAAAGAGCGCACCTGAAGCAGTTTGTCCGCCTCCCACATGCGCGTCGGCAGGTTCTCTAGCGCAACGTACACCGCGGGGATGGACTCGCAGCGCAGCAGCTCCGCCTCGTTGCTCCGCAGTATCCCTAGCGCAACGCGGAACAACACGTCGAGCCCGTCTACGAGAAATACGTCCCATACTCTGAACAGCGTCTGCACGGCACACCTCAGTCCCAGCTCAACGCGGGTACAATAAGTAAAAGAACACACCTCGACGGGAAGGCAGTCTGTGAACAGCGAGAGGAACCACGAGAAGCAGATCGCGGCGAGGTCGACGCCGAGCTCCGTGAGGTGCGCGTGCAGCTTCGGTGCAAGCTCCTGCACAAAGTCGAGCAGCACGAGCGGGCACGCGCGCGACGGCAGTAGCGACGGCGAGAAGAAATCGTCTGGGAGAATGCGCTCGACGATCGCCGCTAGCATCCAGAACGCCTCCTCCTCGTCCGCGTGCACGAGCAGCAGCGTCGACGTGATCAGGTTCATCCCCTGGCAATACCCCACGCGCGGATTCCGCCTGCCGCCGCGTGCCGTCGTCAGTATATGCATGGCAAAAATTTCGGAGGGAGAACTACACACCTGCTGTATGCAAGTAGCACGCGCCGCAGCTTGTCTACACCGGCACCGTCGCCCCCAAAGAATATATTCAGCGGCATCGTGCGCCCAACGTCCTTCTCGATCTCACCCGCTACCCCATCGCCCGTGTCGCCCTGCGCGAGCAGGTCCTGGAACGCTCCCGGTTCCTGCATCTCCAGGGCGCCACTCGACTCGAGCCACACCTTCGCGCGGTACACAAGCGGCACCCCGCTGCGCACAAGCCGTTCGAACGCGCGCCGCTCGCCACCGCTCGTCGACAGCCCGAGCTGTGCGAACCCGATCAAGCCATCACTGTGCGCAAGTTCGTCGTCCTCCCCCGCCGTGCCGAGCCCAAGGATCGCCGCCGCCCCACTGCCCCCTCCCGCTGCTGCCGCCGGCGCCGTGCCGCCCGCCTTGAGCGGCCGCACGCGGCTGCGCTGCTTGACGAAGGCGTCCCACTCGCGGCGCTGCGCCGTCTGTTGGGCATCGTGGATCTCCGTCAGCTGATCAAGAAGCCGGCGTACGGTGTTGGCGCACGCGTGACGTGGGGTATCCGCGTTTACGGAGAGGATCGACGCGGGTGCGATGCTGCCCAAGGAGACAATGCCCGAGGTTGCAATCGACGCGCGGTGGCGGCTCTTGCGGCTCTTGGATGACGAACGGCTCTTCGTGTCGCCCGAGTTGGAGTCGACGCCGCCTATTGACGCGGCGTCACTATGACCTTGCACTGGGACGTCCAAATCACCATTGCAGGGACAGCTCTCCTTCACGATTTCAATCTTAACACGCGCATTCGTTTCATCGTCATCGTCGTCCGGCCAGCTGTTGTTTTCCTCGCGGTCGGCGATCTTCACGCCAGTCAAGCATGCAGGCGCGCTGCTTCCGCATTCTTTTGCGCGAATAAGCAGGAGCACGTCGTACTGTGACACATCGTACATGAATCCATAGCGGTCCGTCAGCGGTCGTTGATTCTTGTCGTCGTGGTAGATCGTATATTTTGACGCCGACTGTGGCAGGGGTATCGTGAATCGAAAGTCGCGCGATGTGAGTGGTGTATATGTCCGCGAAAGGTAATGTGTCGGAGGTTTCGCCGTAGCCGGTATAATTGATTCCAGGGGCACAGAGAGCGGTTTACGGCTGAGCGACGCCGCATTGCCTGAAGACGAATTGGTGGTATTTCCGCGCACTGCAGGGGACACCGACGCGTGGTCGCTGCCGCCTGTGAGATTCCTGTCGCTCATCACAGACGGCTTGCGCGCTTGCTGGGTCATAAACGAGCCAAACAGCGGCGACGACGCAAATTGGGGCGCCACCTGCATAATGCTAGCCGCCCTCGTCCCGCTGGGCTTCGACTTTTTGATGCCTTCGTTCTGCGCAAGCAGTGTGCGATTGAGCGCCATCGCCGCATCCGCGGACCCCGCCCCCGCCGCCATGTGTCCGACAGCCCCGGCGCGCTCGGCCGAGTCCGACGAATCGATCCGCGTATCCCTGCGCTCTCTGGCGCGTTCATGGAAGCTGATCCCCTGGTCGCGGGCATTTTGCACGAGTTCCATGGCGAGCCTCGAGATGAGCGGCCCGGTGTCGTGCTCCGCGAGGATGCTATTTGGATCCGAGCTCATGACACGCGTTGCGTTGGCGATGGCGCGCAAGGTCGCTCCCTGGGTGAGCACGACCGGCGGGTCTTGGCTCGGGCTCAGCGATGATGCTTTCGTAGAAAGGCCCTGTGATGAGGCAAGAAGATTATCGAACACAGTCGAAATTAGAGGCGCGGCAGGTGAAGGCGCAAAAGATGGGATTGCGGGAGAGGAAACGGCTGATATCGCTAACGATCCGACGTTGGTATGCGTAGAATGGCCCGATTTTCCGGATTTGATAGAGATAGTATCCGACGGGGGAGTGGCTTCATCCACGATGATGGGGCGGCGCTTGCTCGTAGACGAGGAGGGTACCGGGTTCAGGATCGATATTCCGAGGTTTCCAAAAACACTTTTTGCGGTGCGCCGCCGGCTGGGTGGCTTTACCGGGATAGACGACACTTGTCCCGCAGGAGGAGGGTCTTTGTCGTTTGGGCCCCGCTCTCCCTTGCCCTTGCCCCACCACGTGCCCACCCAGTCACCAATGCCAGGTCGTTCCTGGCGTATTTTTTGCGGGACTATAGTTGCGTCTCCTGATTGTTCGTCCTCTATGGTTCGGTCGGTTGAAGGGATGTCGTTTTCTATAGGCAAGACCATGACGCTGGGTGGATCCTCGATGTCCGCCGCTGATTCTACCATACCTGATGGCTCCTCGGGAGTAGGGCTTAGAGGCTGAGATTTCTCTGGAACACTCCGTGACACGAGTACCTCATCGGCAACGGCTTCCGCGAGCGATTCAGCGAGTGACTGGACAAGTGTCAGCGCGTACGCGATATATTTGAACATTACGCACAAGAACACTTTGTTTTCTCTGAACCTGGTGCTCGTCTTCGTCATCATTTGTGAATAGTGATTGTATAACGCGTCTTGCAATGTCTTGTTCCGAGGGTATCAGCTCGTTCAACAACTCCTGAGCCCGTGCTCTCTTCGCCATCTCTTTCTCCTGCAATACTCTCCGCGCCTCCTCCAACTCGATCCTGACGCGCGACAGATTGTACACCGCGGACGACAGTACGCGCAGCGCCGTGTGATACGGGTGCCCCTCAGGCGTGTCTGCCGCACCAAGCTTCGCGATCGTCGCCTGGATCGCCTCGTCGGAATAAGTGTGCCATTGCGTGGCCAGGATGTGGTTCGACAGCGCCGATTCTTCTTCGTCGCCGTCTGTGTCGGCGGTGACGCGCACGTGTGGCGTTATGCGGTCGTGCGGGGAGCCCACGATGAACAGAGGCGGCGTACGGGTAGAGGCGGGCTTCTCCCACAACGTGGTCGCCGTCGCCGACGGGCCTGCCCCGGGCACCTCGATGGTCCGTCGCTTCTCGTAGCTGCGAGGGGCACCATCCCAGGTCGACGGCTCCGATGTGCCTTGCTCTAGTTGTGCCTTCAAAGTAAAGTAGTTGGTCGCTGGTCGTGCGCCTGTAGTATCGCCGCGGTTGCGCCGGCTGCGTGGGGGCGATTCCTCAGGGGAAAGTGGGTGCGATTGCACCGGCGTCTTGCCTTGCGTCGATGCCATCGGTGTGTTTGTCGATTTTCTGAGAGTCTTTTACATATTCTAGGCTGACTGAAGAGAATTACTCCGTTTCATGTTGCTGGTTGCTTAGTGAAGTTGGCCGTCTCCTGCTTAACATCGGCCTGCATTGCAAACAAAGAACAATACCCGGGCCGGTATACATGGGCGCTTAATTTGCAAGGAGGGCATGGCAAATCCTTGCTAATCCTTGCAAACCCCATATTGACACCAGATGAACAGTGTTCGTATTAATTAGGGGTATTAAGATACATAAAGAGTCCAATAGCGAGCTGAAAAACGTGTAGCACATTAACGCACACCTAAGGCAACGGCATAGGGGTTGCGCCGGGAAACCCGGGGTCGGCATGGTGTTTGCGCTGAAGCTCGAGATGTTCACGCGCGATGTCGCGCCGTGCAAGCGCTGGCGAGACAGAAACAGTGGGAATCGCAGCGCAATTGGACGAAGCAGGCGCAGGATGCGCCGACGGAGTGGGCTTCTGCCCTTGCGACCAGGTGCTGGTGCCATAGACGCCCATAGGCAGGCTAGTATGTCGGGTCAATACACTTTACTCAGCCGAAGAGAGTTATGGCAGCTTACGCGACGTCGCCTGAGCAACTTTCGAAGACGCCAGATGAGTAGCTCGCGGGGATGTTCCAATAGCAACCCATGATGTCGTAGACATGGTTGCATAACGCTGTCGCGCGCGCACCGACACAAGCGCGAATGCAGAATTCGCCGTCGGAGAGAAAGCTAGTCCATTCGTGATACTGGAGGTTGGAGCCGAAGCTGTTTCCGTACAGAAGTCCGCCAACTAAGGCGGTGGATTAACATCAGGCTGAATGTCTTCATTTTTTTAGAAAAAAAATGCGCGCACTGGGATTGCCCTTGCCGTCTGCACCTCTGTTATCCAGCTCGCCTCCCGAATCTCCGTGGGGAACATTGATTTTGGTGAAGTTTCCGACACCAGTGACTTGCACGTATTCGGGAGTCTTGACGAAATGGACGCCCTTCAGAGCGCCGTTAGGGATGGTGCGCGCGCCACGACCGGACTTGGTGCAATAAGCGACAGCCTCCGTTTCGATGTCACCGATGGCGGCGAGATATGCTAGAGTTAAAACACGTCAGTAGCGTAGTTTCAAGAAGAGCTGCAGACTGACGAGGGCCCCATATGCAAAAATCGCTGGCAGAACTGGTCAATGGAAGCCACAATGAGTTCAATTTGTGCATGTAGACATTATTGAACCCACTTAATCCACCCGGTTTGGCACTTAGAAGCAGAGTCAGAGCCTGTCCCACAGTTGTTGGTACCATACTGGCCATTCTGCGAGATAGTGGGAAGGCTATTGACAGAGTACCCGGCGTCCCATACTTGATTGATGTTTCCGTAATTGCAGCCCCATATTTGAATCTGCCAAGACACTGACGTTAACTAAATGCGTTTCGTCTTCTCTGAACCTTTTCTCTGAGAAACATTCACCTTGTTACCACTAGCCTGCGAAGCGTCCGTAAGGTCGAGGCATTTGCCCTTATTGAACCAGGTGATCGTGTTCGTCCACACCTTAGTTCAAATTAGAATCATCACACAGCTCTCGCCCATTTTGAAGTATGTAAGGAGACGCACATTATAATCCCACTTCTGGTTTGGGTTATTGGTGGAGCAGGTCCAAATCTGCATTTTCGTACCGTCTGCGTTCTTGCCGTCTGTGACGTCTAGGCATTTGTTGTCGTAGACAGTCACCTGGCCGTTCCCGGCGAACGTCCACTTCTGAGAAGTCGAACCGGTGCATGGTTGAATGGTGACCGCAGCGCCGTCGTTATTGGATGCCGCAGTCAGGCAGATGGCTAGAAGAGTTGCTTGAGCGCATAATCATACTTGACAGACTACCGACAAAAACCTACCTGTGTTGAGTCCCGGTTGGAGAAGTAATTGTCCGATATAGCTGTCAAGTAAGTCTGCTTAGCCTGTATACTCTGACAGCATGCATTCAACAGGATACGCGTACGCTGGAACACCTTGAGCCTGCGCGCTTGTCGCCAGGAAGGCTAGAGCAACAGCACTCTCAACAAGGATAGAGAGCATAGTTAAAGAGCGGAGGTGTAGAAAGAGTGTGGATGCGCGACTCGTGAATATCGCAGGGGCTATTAGAATTAGGTTGTCAGCGGAGGCGAAACGAAAGGTAATAGGAAAGGAGACCCGGAGCTTTATATGCGCCCCCTACGGCGTTGACGGCCTCGAGCTCCTCACCTGATCATTTTGAACATCGGTTCAACGTCGGTACCTGACTAACCTCGTGGAGCTGTTGCGCCTGATTGAGCCCGACTTGTGTTGACCTAGGCTGCCAAGGTCGACCCTTCGCGTGTTTACTTAATTTGCTTCCCTTCCTCGCTTTGAAGAAAGTTCCTCTTAATCAGACTCGAGAAGCAGATATTCCGGAACTCCGCGAGAACATGTACACTTCCATGCACAATTCAAGGAACCGAGGCACAGGGAGACCTTCTGGTCAGTCAATAAAGGTACTTGTATGATCCAGAGTGTGCGAGCTGAGGATGACTGTCATTGCAATCTCCAAGATATATGGCCTAGCCTAAAATACTTAAAACGCGGCGGGCGAAAGTCAGAAAAACATATAACGATATAAGTGTAATTGAAGAAAGTACATAACCCTCACCAGGCTATCCTACGTCAGAACACATTTCAGTAGTATCCCAGTTCGCGCCGCCTTGGTATTTCGTCGTGAATCGGTTGTTGTACGTAGATTGAACATATAATTGGAATATTGGCCGTGCAATCTTGCCCCATCCACTTGACATTGCAATGCACGATGTATGGGGTCTTTTGGAAGTTTTATTTAAGAGAGTGAGGTGTATTTCAAGTAGAAATGATTGCTGGAGCCAATCCGAGATGGAAGTGCGGTGCAAGGCAGGGCTCTCGTGAACCAAACACGTACAAAATTCTTCTCACCGTCCACGACGCAGCATTACTTGCACAACACATCTCAGAACTCGCCATCGTCGTGGCCGTCGAGGACATCTTGCCAGGTACCAGGACAAAGCAGACGAAGCTTTGGAGCCAATACCAACACCCACCCCACACACTTCCATCCACAGCCTGGTCACCTGCTGCTGCACCGCCTTTCGCACAGAGCTTTGCACAACTACATCCTGCATTTCCACACTCCAGTCGACCCAGAAGCCAGGGAAACAGATATTTAATTTCTTGCGTCTATTTGATATCGACTGAACCAAAAGAACCAGAGAACGGGAGGTTCTGGTACGTTGATCTCATGCCACTTTCTATGCGATGTTGATTAAGTTGCGTTTTCTCTTCAACTTCATCGGTATGGCCTTCAGACCTGGCAGAAAACCGACATATAACTTTGTGGCCGCAAGTTACTTGAAATGCCACCCAAATACTCCCATGTTAAAAAGAGGTCAGCCTCAGGCCTCATGAAGAAGGGGAAGAACAGCCCCAACGGACACCACATCATCAAGGAGACACACCATACCCGCGCGCTGAACCCGCACGTCGACCGCAGTATCACCCAGGCCATGTCCGCCGTCTCCCAGCTCGAGCGCGCCATCGCCCGAGTCCTCCTCATCCGCTACGAGCAGGACATAGCCCGCCTCTATTCGACCCGCCTCTATAGCATTGCGCTCGTGCACCTCCCCACGCTCGTCATGCGCTGCGTTACCCTCGGCGGCCCCGGCTGGCTGGCATTCAACCACGACTCGGACGAGATCAAGGACTTCTTCCGTGCTGCGATCAGCATGGACATGCGGCAGGCCGGCGAGCGCGTCGCGACGAAGAGCGTGCTGTGGTCGTATACGGCGCTGCGCCATTTCGTACGTGTCTACTCGTCGCCGCGCAGTCGCGCCATTGAAAAATACCCGTCAGGCCTTGTCCAACAATGTCGACGTGTGCAATAAGCTAGGGCTGCACTCGCTGCGGCTGCTGCCGTACTACCCTGCGCTCAAGGCGCATCTTGATGCCCTTGAGGCGATGCCTCCTCCAGTGTTTACGAAGCCACCGCATCTCGGGACGCTGCGTGACGGACAGGATGCTCTGGAAGATGCATGTCAGCTGAAGTTCGGCTGGGTGAATGAGCTCGCTCCGGCTCATTCTGACTGGGACGGCGACTGGCGCACCAAGGTTCGGTACGGTTATGAGAAGCTCGCTCAGACCCTATGGCGCGTGGCGCGTGAATTCGACGTGCGCGGCTATGGGCTCATCCTCCGCGAAAAGCTGACGACAAAGTGGTGTGACTGCGGCTGCTCCACGGACCATCTCGGTGAGGTATGTGAGCGTACTGTCCGAGAAGACGAGGAGGAGAGCGGAGTACGCATTGGTAAACAGCGGGAGTGGGATGGGCGCGGGAGCGGCATATACGGCTGGGAAACGGAAGAGGAGGAAGACATTTGGGAAGTCGATCTCGACTTCGGCGGGCTTGACCCCGAAGAAGGAGTCGACGCCGAAATGACCATCGGCGAAATGATGGAATGGCGTTACTTGAGGGCAGAACAAGAAAAGGAGCTTGTAAGTTCCCTGTCAACGGCGAGAAATGAATAAAACTAACTTATAACAGGGCAATGCAGCTTTCCGAAAAGGCGACTTCGAAGCTGCCGTCAAGCTCTATGAATCTGCGTATGAGATTGAGTCGGAGCTCCCGCATTACCAGCTCAACCTTGCCGCTGCCCACCTCAAGTTGAATAAGTATGTGGCTTCATCCTTATAGCATAACCGCGTACCTATATCTCTCCAAAGCTGGATCGAGGCGGAAAAGGCTTGCACACGAGTTCTGCAGCAGCATCGGAGTGTAAAGGGCCTATTCCGTCGAGGAAAGGCCCGGAAGATGCTTGGTCGAGACGAAGAGGCGATCCAAGGTGAGCAGAAGTCATCATCCTAAAACGTACACGCGTATTTAATAGTAGTGGCAGATCTCCGTGCGGTTATACGACTCCAGCCCACCAACACCGATGCCATCCGCGAGCTTACAGCGCTTTTAGCTTCTAGGGAAGGTGAAAAAACGGCGAAAGCCATCCCGGATGAAAATACGAATCCATCATCTTCAAAACAGGCACCTAGTCCGCAGAAGGAGACGTTTTCAGAAATGCTACGACGACTAGGTATACCGGAGCCGAAACCAACAAAACAACCTCCGTTTCAGCGAACTAGGGCGGACGACCGGAAGCTGAAGATATCTCTACTCCCATGCGCCACCGACGCAGCCAACGGCAAGAACCGAAAAGGTGTGAGCCCGGGTGGCGAGCTCAGTCACAATTTGCAGCCTCCAACGCCCAGTCGACACGGAAAAGAGAAGGCGGGGACGATGCGTACGAAGCGGGCTCACGAAATGGAGCTCATGCGCGTGGAATGCGTGACATACCCGAGTTGGGATCGATATACGATTAAAAGAGTGGACTAGGCGCTGCCTACGAGGCGGACTCTTTGGAGGTGTTGTTCTGTCGCTTTCCGTCTTTGTATGATTGCTGTTGCCTGTTGACTCCCCTCCCTATTGTTTTCCTGTTTGCTTATAGTATTCGCACGCGATTCTCATGGAACCGCAGTCGGAATGCGGGGAAGCAGCTACAGCATTCTCGGATATGCCTCCGATTACGCTCGCCGATCCTTGACATGCCCTGCGGATTCTCGTTTTCGAAGAGGTCGCGACCGTGTTTGAGATGTATTTTTATATATCTGTGCAACCGCCATGCCCACAACATGAGAATTCCAACGTCAGATGCCCTCTTCTCGTAGACGGCCTGAGGACAGTATTACTATCACAGGACGCGCGCCCGCGTTTCTGTTCTCACCAGACCTCTGCTGACCATCATTCCCTGATACTGACTCAATAGCCGGCCGTGTGGTGGGTGGCATCTTATCGCACTGTGTCGGCTTCTCCACTACGCTTCTCCCACGGACTGTTAGCTCTCGAGTGTCTTATCTGCACCACATATAAGCACGGCTTCTCGACATGGAGCGCACTAACTTGCTTTTAGTCTTCCTAGCTCAAAAACAGAGCTGACCTTTGCTATATTGACATCATGGCTACCCAGGCAAATTCGGTTCCTCATCCAACTTTGATCTCTGTGAGCTACCTTCGTTCTTGAAATCCCGAGTTTATCTCTCTGATACTGTGCACTATTAGGTCGATCCTTTTGTGTAAGCAGCCTATCCTAAGCTTCGCCTTCATTGAGCGGCTAAACGTTCTCTCGATTTAGCCCTGCTGAACAGCAAAAGGTTGTTTCAACTGATCACACGAACGTTTTTCATTAATGCGTCGATATTCTCGTCTAGGGCATCCATAACCGTTGGCAGTAAGTCTTGACCCTTCAATTTATGGTTTGAGGGGCTTAATCGACGCGATTCAGCCCCGATATCCCTCCAATTGCCACAGTGAAGCCAGGGCAGGTGATGCATTTTCTGAAGCAGCTTGCTATCCAAGTGTTGTGCTGAAATTGGGGCTTGTAGACCTTCAAGATCGAGTGTGTTGGTACGAGTTATTAGGGCTGAACCTCCTAGATACGAATTTTATTGACGCAATCTCCCCAGATTGGACTGGTGCCCAAATCGGCAACAACGATTGTGAACGAGATAATTTTCTATCCTAATTGCCAAGAATTGAACGGGGTGCTCCAGCCAGCGACGACGTAAAGAATGTCGATCTGACCAAAATTCACAATCTTTCTGGACCCATTGCGGTGGAAGGTGCAGAGCCCGGTGATTGCTTGGTCGTGGATATCCTGGATAGTACGTCGAACATATGTCCTGTCGCGCTGGGCGTGCTAAGCACTGACGAACATGACCAGTCAAACCTTTTGACAAGATGCCATGGGGGTATACCGTAATTTCTTTCTTCAGAATATTATCAATTCATGACTGAAAAATACAACTGGCCCGCAGGGAATCTTCGAACTTGAGAATGGGGGAGGGTTATTTGGTGAGTGATATCGCCAATTACTTTTTGGTTTTTAATCTAATTGCCTACAAGCACGCGAATTCAACAGCAAAGCCGCAAAGGCTATCTGGGATCTCAACGGCAAGCACTGTCCCTACGGGTTTCGGAGAGGTTTAGGCGTTGATTAAATCTTCTCTCTAGGGATCTACGCCACATCCCGTCATATTCCAGGAGTCCGCTTTGCCGGCGTCACTCATCCAGGTCTGATCGGCACCGCGCCATCCGCTGAGCTCCTCGCTACATGGAACAAGCGCGAAGGCGAACTTATTGAGGCGCACGGCGTCTCAGTGCCGCCCGTTGCTTTCCCACCCGAGCCTATTGGCGCCTATGTCGGTCAGGATCTCGACCCCGAACTTTTCAAGAAGATCGCGAAGGAAGGTGCTAGGACCGTCCCGGGTCGTGAACATGGTGGAAATTGCGATGTATGTTTGCTGCGTGTATTGCGAATCTCGTTCCATAGGCTAATGCAGGCTCGACTCCAAAGATCAAGAATCTTTCAAGGTGCGTTCAATATTTTTGTTTCGGCATCTTATACTCACCAATTTGAATAGGGGTTCCCGATGCTATTTCCCCGTATTTGTGAAAGGTGCCAATTTATCTGTTGGAGATTTGCACTTCTCGCAAGGCGATGTGAGTCCAGCCTGCCAGTGACTAAAGGTGTCAACTCCACTGCTGAAACGTTGTATGTGGCCACTAGGGAGAGGTAATTGTCCAACTGTTATATCTACATAGCAAGTAACTGACGGGAACTGTTCACTCACGTAGATGTCATTCTGCGGCGCAATCGAAATGGTGAGAATACTGTTTCCGGACTGAGGTCAAATGTGGTGGTTCAAGGCGATTCTGCTAGGCTGGAATTATCACCTTCAGCACAAGCATTATCAAGGGAGGAATCGAAAAATTCGCTCTGAAGCAACCAATATTCTTGGTAAGCCCTCAATGCTCAGCGCTTCTTCTGCTTGGGAGCTTGATGATTTGTATGTAGCCGTCTCCAATTGACCCTCTTTACTCGCAAAAGGTAAGTAGACTATGAGCCCTATCATATTTGCCTATGTTGAGTGATGTCCGAAAGCTTGTCTTTGAAGGTTTAAGCGTTGATATTCGTACGTGAGCTGTGATACAAAGGCTATCTGAACTGACAGATACCAGACGGTGATGGAAAGCAATACAACATGGATGCGTGAGTCAAATCTGACATTAACCCTGCCTGAAGATAAATACGCTGACTACTGGTTAGCACTGTTGCCTACAAACAGGCGGCCCTCAACGCGATTGCGTATCTGATGAAAGTAAGCGTTTGATTGTTCAATCATAAAGACTAGGTTGACAAAATTCTCTGTAGATTGGATACAGTACGTGATACTACATATTGGTATGGTTTTTTCTGACTCTAAGCGGGTATATAAGCTCGTGAACAATGCTGTGAGTGATGCCGATGCTTACCCAGTATTCACCTTGCTAATTATCGTCGACCAGACCTTTTACTCTCCGCGGCACCAGTAGAAAGTCATGTTGGCGCAGTTGTTGTAAGCCCGTTTTACTCTATGTCTATGCTCATCATTGACTGTGAGATGCAGGACTCGCCAAACGCATGTGTGACTTTGGGCATCCCAACCGGGATATTCGACCACGTACATCACTCCTTATTTTCCATTCGTCGTCTTGGTATATATAACTGAACCAATATAAACAGGATATCTTGCCGAACGCCAACGGGCTCGTTAAGAAGGACTTTGGCCAGTGTGCGATCAGGAGTGATGGGGTGGTTTGATCACTGTCGAGGCCCTACTGAGCCGAAAGATTACGGATGAGGGCAGCTATGTGCACGACGTATATCAGCGTGTATTGATGCGTTATTTGTGGAGCCTATTTTGAGTGTCCCCCGTACGGATATACGAATATTCTTGTTAAGATACAATTTGTAACATTGAGTATATGGGGTAGTCGACCGCGCATCCGCCTCCACAGCAAGGAAAAACTTTTCCGCCCGTGGCTAAGTAAATAGTGGGAAAGCATATAAAGCGACTCTTAATTAAGACTGGACTATGGTCAATACATCAGATGGTCGGCTAGAAATTATAACAATATTGAGAGTATACAAGAACGGCGGGTTTCAGGTGAAATGATCGACCGCCCATATCGGATGGGTGCTTGGAGCTTGAAATTCAGTTACGCCTCTGCGCATTCACACTCTTTGGGCGACGTTGGACAACTGGGATAACAAGGTCTCCCCAAACTTCCTGTTGCAATTGTTGGAATGGTTCCATCCCGCGCGCTGAAGACATGGAGAAGGGTGATAGTTGAGGCAGGTGGGGGAAGTCGACTGGATGTGTAGAGATATATATCTTCAGATATTCGACATTGTAATCCTCATCTTCTCGGAGAACGCACTCATCGGGGGGATGTCCTGCTGCGCCCCACCCGATACAAAGTGCCTCCATCGGTCGCAGACAAGGGTCTCGTGTATAAACCGCGGACGGTGGTGATGTCGCGCGTTTTACTGCATATAAATGTGATTGTAAAAATGATCTGTCAAGAAATAATAATTGTTGGAAGGGCAACGTACCAATACTGAGATCTTGATTAGCCAAATAAAACAGGTTTGCGTAGAGATTGACATCTTTCTTATTGACGAGCTTGATCCCGTACTTGGCATCTGGATTGTATAAGATATTGATAACACCATCCTGGTAGAAGTCCTTCGCTTCATCGTGTGGGGAAAACTCAGGCATATTCCAACCCGAGTCCCCTGAAGTTTGCGCCAACTCGTAGTAGTGCACCTCCAGTACGTCACCCGGAATTTTGTTGACCGGTCTAAGTTCGCGATAGAAGTGGGCCATCCGTGACAAGATTTCGACCAGCTCCGGAGTGGAAGATTCATAGGATTCGAACTGAAAATCCTTATCCCATTTGAACGGGATCACGTTTGGCCAAGGTAGGGTGCAGAGCGTAAATGTGATTTTGTTACCGGCCATGGAAATCCCAACGTTGGACACTTTCAAATTCGGGGTAAGTGTGACATATTCCAGGTCGTGGTCTCTCTTCAAGTGTTGATAAATAGCATAAAATTTGTCGTTGGGCGCGATGAAAACATTCAAGTCACCTTTTGTCCCGCTTCTTATAGGAATGGCAACAACACCCAACTCTGGGTGAATGTTGATTGTTGAAGTGACTATGGCCTGAGACGAAAATTGGCCTATTTGACCATTAGCAACCGACAGAATACCCAGCTGTTGATTGTGTTCGATGTCGGATTTATGAAACAGGGCAAAAGTGGACTTCGGAGTAACTTTCTGTATAAAGCCGGCCTGTAGAACATATCGCTTTGTTTCACTCTCATATTGCACTGCAAATACTTTGCGCCGAGGGTGTGGAACCTTGGAATTGAAGATGAACCTATAGGCATGGTTCCCAACACACTGTGGTTGTTGTCTAAAGCTTTACTTTCATTTACTAGTCAACTTGAACGGCATAGACACTCACTTTGAGATAGGGTCTAGGTCGTCTAGGATATCACTATATCGCAAGCTATCAAGCGGTTTTCGTCGAAGAAGCTTCAGAAGTGCCATCGAAAAACAGCCACGCTTCGTTGTTTGGAAGTCTTTGACTGGAGTCTCGAAAGCCTCCTCCATTTCGTTGCAAGCTGAGAGGAGAACATGCGACTCCAT
Organism: Hypholoma fasciculare; assembly: GCA_016801325.1. Classification (NCBI taxonomy): domain Eukaryota; kingdom Fungi; phylum Basidiomycota; class Agaricomycetes; order Agaricales; family Strophariaceae; genus Hypholoma; species Hypholoma fasciculare. Next base: position 32,047 of record JAEKIV010000337.1, read on the forward strand.
GGCATAGTGGGAAAATCCATAACGCTCAGGGGATGCGAGATGTGCTCCAGTATCTCGTAGCTGCTGCTCGAGGAGAGCAGAAAAATCGCTGAGAAGCTCCGCTGAACGAGCTGTATCTCGATTGTCGTCGTCGTCGAGGCTGGCTTGCGCATTCCTGGTTCCAGATCCAGAATGACAACAGTCAAGTACAACGAACTGAGCCGATCAATGAGCGTCTTTTCATTTCCAAAAAAAAAAAGGTGATTGTTTGCCAATGCGACTCACGATATTATTACCCTTTTTCTCGGCGATGTTGCCTATGAGAGCCCCGAAAGTACGATCCGAGATAGGGCCAACTTGCCCCTCTGACGTTACAGTGTCGCAGTCGTAAGGAACGATGGCCTGTATCATCTTATCAGCGCGTCCACACTCCCAGCTTTCCGGGCCCTTGATTTCCGTTCCATGCCCTGCATAGTAGATAAAAATGGGGTCGCTGCGTTTAATGCGAGTATCTGTCTTCAGCTCCGTTAATGCGTCAATTATCGCAGAGCAAGTGGCTTTTTCGTCGGTGAGAAAAGTGATTTGGTCGCTCGGGACTCCCCTCTCCGCCTCCAACCAATCCTTGAATGATTGGGCGTCAGCGACGGCCCCCTTGAGGGTACGCAACTTATACGCGGGGTTGAGTCGTTTGGAATCGTAGGCATTAATGCCGATAATGACGGCGAAAAGAGGTACTGAGGGGCGGCTGAGATGATGGTCAGACTATTTTATTTGTCGGTCAAGTGCTGAGGGAATAAATACAAACCTGTTCATTTGGTGTAATCGGATGAATCAAATGATTTCTCGGTAAAAAAGAATTATGCTGTGCGCTAATCACAAGAATACAAGTTTTAGATCAATACGGATATATGTGATGGGTACAGCTTACCTCAAGCAAAGGCTGATAGTTGGAGGAAGATGAGTTCGAGTTTGAGCCCACGTATAAGTAGAGAGCCTTGTTACTGACGGGTGAATGGCAATGGCAACGTTCCGACTGAAGTCATGAGCAAGATATATGTAGATTTCAGGCTGCCTGGTCAGTTTAGCTCATGTTGTGGCATATTCTTAGATGGTGTGCAAGCACCGACTCCGACCTGCTGCGAAGGCGGATATTTCGGTGACCTGGAGTCGAAAAGGACAACTGGGTTCCAAACGTCTGGACAGACGGATAAGAGTCAAAGCTGTAGCCGAATTGAATGAAGAATACCTGTTACTTCGATTCTCTGAGCCCAAGGGGTACTAAAGGGCACTACGACTTCAGCGTCATTTGAATCGCAGTCCTGAGTAAGTAGAACAACTGTTCGAGCCTCAAGGATGTGTGGTTACACCTCTCAAGTTGTTAGTTATTGCTTTAAGGGAGTTTTTGCGTAAGCATAGATTCATGTTGAAGTACGACCATCGTAAGATGTCAAGTAGGCAGTGGATAAAGTGACGCGCAGGAGCGCACAGGCAGTGGCGCTGGAGTGGCGCTAATTTTATGAACCGTGAGAATATTTCACATTGAACCTCCGGATCGCCCAAGGATTGCATCCGGATGCCGGAAAACGTCGAGAACCGATGCCACAATCTTTCCAAAGTCTGCGATCTTCAGTTCTAAGACCGAGCGGTGCTATACCCAAAAAGATACCTCTATCGCTTTCAAGTTATCGGCTTCGCCAACGCTTCTGACAAGGCTCTGTTGAATGCGACTAAAATGCTCAGAAGTTCGATACTGTAAGTATCCCGTACGGCAGCGACTGGGAGGCGACTTTAGCCCTATTGAATCGATTAGATGTTCAGCCGACGCCGTCGGGAGTCGACTCGCTAGTATTAAGCGCCCGGACTCAGTGCTCACGCCAGTGGCCCAATGCAATGATGCTATGCTAGGCCAAGAGCCTTCTCTGGACAAGAGACTAGACCTATTTGTATTGAGTGGGCTACACCCGTTATTTTTCCTCGTTCGAGGCGGCTTGAAGATACAACGTCTTTGTCACTACTTTAAGCGCCGTGTTTGCGCCGTGGCGGAAAAGGCACTAAGAATAGACAAGTGAGATCAGCGGGCGATCGGCAAATCCCGCAGTCACTCGAGACGGGCCGACAACAAGCCGACAAGATTACAGAAATAAGAAAAGAGCTATATGTAACCTCAGACCAATCGAGAGTCTTGAGAATGATATACGGTAAAAGAGGCGGGCTATTGTTAAATCGTCGTTCCGAGTCATTGGTTTGTGCTGTGTTTGTTGCACAGATATGGTAATAGGAACAGCCCCCTTTCAGACTGCATTAATGGGCCTTTATAACACTATCAAATAAAGAGGCTTTCATTGACCTGGCCACAAAGAATTACTGCTAGTATATAAAGAGAATATTATCGTCAAAGCTGAGATCATTCCACTCCCCACTTTGAATTCAACCGTACAATTTAGACTAGCTGCACAGGACTATTTACCGTCCTCGAAACCTCTTTCATTCTGCGCCGTTCTCAAGTCACTCCAAAATTACTAAGAACACGCCGTTAATATTCACTATTCAAGATATGTCCAGCCCCGAGCCCAAGATCTCAGAGAAAATAGAATATGTGGTCAATCGTAGCATGTGTGCGTACACATTTCTTTCTCTCGGCCTTCGCCGTAATTTTCACGTACGTACTACTGACATGTAGGTCCCATAGTCAACACCTGCGATTCGGACATAACTGTTTGCTGCGGTGACGGGGTACTTTTATACCTCCATCGCAAGAATTTAGATGCTATATCCAAAGCCTTACAAACCTCCGAATTTCTGGCCGGCGCGGATGACAGCGTCGTCGCTCTTCCAGAGAGCTCTGAAATATTGAGAATTGTATTTCTATTTATTTATCCCAATAGACACCCAAATCTGCGCGGCCAGGAGTTTGAAACTCTGGTGGAAATTTCGGATGCTGTGCAGAAATACAAGATCTTCGCGGCTATGGAAACTTGTGAAATGCGTCTGATGTGGGTCATTTTACACAAGAATAACGTCCTGTCGTCACTAAGCATCATCTTTGGCTTTTTATTCAAAGGGAGGCGATTCCAATGCACGCCATCGATGTGTTGCTACACGCATTGCGACACAACTTTTCGGATATCATCAATGAGAGTGCATTGGCCCTTTGTCGTCTCCCTGTAATACAAATCGCGGAATTATTGCAGCCAATAGACGTCCTTCCATGGGTCAGTCCTGAAGGGATACTCTGTATTTGATCATCGCGCTAATTCGCGAGATATTTAGCTTCGATACCAGGAGGCTTGGAAAACAGTATTCCAATTACAAGATGGTATTCATCTCGACGTTGCCGAAACGTGCCAAGATGGGGGAAAAATCAAAGGTAATTCTATACATATTGCGTGAATCGAATAGATTCAGACGTACTGACTCTTCCTATTCCTTAAAGATCCGATCCTGAACCACAGAGGTCTTTATACATCCGTCATCGTCTGGGCATTGGTGCTGATAACCCTTTCCCTATGCTTCAGATCAACAATCTCAAGGATTTGAAGGCGACTCTCACGGGCTGTAAATTCGTGATATTTTCTGGGAATTCCCCGTGCTGCGATCAGTGTCTGCAGGTTTGCACCATGACGAATAGGTCTTGCATGCTTATAGAGACGATTGCGAGGCACATCGAGGCGACCATTGACAGCGTTCCACCGTTTACTGACTATCTTCCTTCGCACACATATTAATATGGATGTTTCTTATATCGCAGTCGGGATCCTGAAATAGATTTCATTGTTCGTGCACTATATCACAGACGTTTAGTCAATATAATTCGTTTCTCTTGAAAAAATAGAAAGGCAGAACACTGGGCTTTCACGTCGATTCAACCTCTACTGTTACGGCGTGCGTCGCACGCGATTGGCGGGCCATGCGTGCGATGCCAAAAAGTGGGCAACACCTAGCGAATCTCGTTTGCGAGGGTTCATGATGATTTCCTCGAAATCCAAAGCCGACTATCACGTCATCATCGCGATGAACAGAGGGTCCGGGATGTGAGCGGCAGATTAAGAGTTTTGGATGTGATATCTTTGGTTTCGACAAGCAACGAAGTGGCACATTTTGTTCGTAGGCGGGCGGGGCACTTCAAAAATAAACAGGGAAATTAATCAGATGCACATGCCACACAGACGACCAGACCAGGAAGCCCCTTCATTGGATTCATTCAATACACTGGATGGTGCAAGGGTGTGCGCAAGTTCGTCCAAGAGGATTTGCCAACAAGTTGTCCTGGATTCTGGATGATGCTTATGGAAAAGCAGATTCAGTGCAGCACCGGTACGATTATTGGCGGAAGTGGGCAGAGAGATGATATGCAACGTTTGAACCTTCTTGCCTTGCGATTGCTAGACCAATGTGGTTGTAGGATCTTATCTTATCGGATCTTATCTAACTTACGCTCTGCAGGCGAACGTTGGTAGGAAGGTCAAAGGAAGGTGCTTATCGATATTCTATTACTTCTTCATCACCTGACGATGCTTTATTCTTATGATACGGTTGAGCAGTAAATAGTTTTAACTTTTGCCGCCCGCAGGAAGCCACTTGGAAGCCACAGGGCCAAGACTGACTAGGAGAAGCGCGTCGCACGCAAGGCGCACGTGTGCTGCACGCTCGAATTGTAAAGGTTCCGGAATTCGAGAGTCCGCCCCAGCGGACAGTTCGGCGGACAGTCCGCGCTCAGTCGATCACAATTTGTGAC
>JAEKIV010000338.1:0-35435 GCA_016801325.1 Hypholoma fasciculare
GCATACTACTCCGGTCGTGCACGGTACATTGTACCCGTATTGTACTCCGTGTTACACGGTACTGTGTAGTTGCCTTACCTGGATGGATAGACAGCGCGGGTCAGACCCCAAGTTCCGGCGTGCGGGAGGCTAAGCCTAGACATGGCACGCAGAAGTGTTAGCGAGAGTACAACACAGATATTCACTCACCCGCAGCGATAGGGTTGACAGAGCCAACGACCCAGCGCCCAGGAAGGCGCACCCACGTCTCGAATGTGCGCCGCGTCGTGAGGGTTTAGGGTTGCAATGGATAACGTGCCCCGTTGGTGTGTTGGAGCTACATATTGCGGTCAGTAGGGATATAGCAGATATTGGGAGTCTGAGTAACGTACCCTGGATCTACCCTGTTTGCGTGAGTGAGCTGTGCCCCGCGCTCTGCCCCACATCGACCTATCGATCGATTGCACATAGTCACGTATGATGATATATTCGAAGCGATACCTGTCACATTTGCGTGGCGCTCAAGATGCAGAGGTCCGCGGCAGCTACGCGCGGTATGTCGCAAAACGTCGCCGTCGGGTCACCACAGTTGTTGGGCGAACACAAAGCGAGGCACGTCTTGGCCGACGCGTGCTGGAAAGATGGTCAGCTATGATTTGGTAGCACGGTGCATACCTTTTTGCGTTCGACTAACCAGGAAGAGGACGGAGGCGCATACCTGATCGGCCAAATTAGCGTCAATTAGCGCTCGTTGTGCCAAGCTCAGCCGAATTGGCGAAATCAGCGCCGGATACCCATTTCGAGCGCCGTTTTGGTGACGGCGGCGGTCTTCTGCCACCCAAAATCTGGTGGCGGCGGAGAGCCAGCATTCTTACGGCCGGTCGTCGAGCGTGACAGTGCCGGAGGTGATCGTGCGCGATCGAGGCTGAGGAGACAAGGGAGCGGGAAGGCCCAAAACGAGGGGCGGAGACACGTGATCATTATATCAGCATTCCCGGTGACGGACGCCGTTTCATCGTCAAGTATGTAATCTCCATGCGAGACAAATGTCTGGGCCATTTCACCGTGACCAGTGCAGATCTTGTCAAGGACCAAGGTGATGTTCAGCGGTCTTCGTCGATTGAGGTGGTCTTACTCACCAGGAACCTGCTAATAGGACTTATTTTGCGTGAATGGACGAAGTGAACATCAAGGCTTTCGGGCTGAGAGCCGTCCTGGAAGTGAATCCGTCAGCTTTGAGTTAAACTGCGGAACTGGACAACGAAAGAGCGCAAATTAGAAAGAGAAGTAAGATGTATGGAACCCCCACTCTCCTGAAGGTATACCATGCGGGGATTTGTTTTTGAACATGTCTAATTGACCTTTACCAATATTGCGACCATCGTTTCAGATGGTCAGTCTTACTTATTTCATTCGCACACTACCGGATACATTGTATCATAGGTATATGAACACAACCGATGGATCGTACATCCTGGTCACTTTCATCCCACCGGAATATTTAGGTCTGGAGCGCTCAGCAGGGGCTATTCTCTTAGGTGCGTTTGTCGCCTTCAATATTCGCTCAAGTGCCGCTGAGTCGAGAACATGTAGGCAAGGTCAATCTCTCTGAGTGGTCTTACTTCCGTGGTCATTGCGTACTACCAGAACGGCGGCCCCTTAGGTTCATCTGCAGGATATGGGGCTTCAACTTTGATTGGGCTCGCGGTCGTCATCCTTGGCACGGAAACCTATGGGAGCTTGAATAATGTCGTCGAGATCAAGCCGACTGTGAGGCTCACGTCCCGCGATGAATATCACGATTTAACTTGCTGTAGGCTTCGTCTGGACGCGATGCCAAGTATTTTGAAGCACGCCGCATTGTAAAACCACAGGTTATTCGCGCACGTCGTTCCATCCGTCGGGTCGTCATACACACCCGCAAACAAGTCTCCCACCGATGCTAGCGTAGATATAACACCGAAGATATCTTAACTATCGCTGAATATCCGGTCATATCAGGTACGCGTCCATGTCATTCTCCACTGCTCGAAGTGAATATTTTGATTTAGACCCAGAGGGTAGGCCTCTGCCAGCAAAGCCGCAAACTACTCAGAAGGGAGTGGACGTCTTTTGCAGCTTAGGAGCTGAGGTGGCCGATCCCGCAGATCTCCCTAGTGCTGATGAAATTATTAAGTCTCCCTACGAACTGGAGACCGACCTTAAGGTACGTGACAGCTATGTTGGTCCTCGGCGCGAACCAATAACCGCTGATATATTTACAATGTGCCGGTCAATTTAAATGCAGGACTGAAGGAGAGCCCTACAGGTGTCCGATCTCTGTCAGATACAATAAAATTCAATGACAACCACCCCGATATCGATAAACCAGATGGATAGGGGCAGAGTAGGTACCATTGCGAATTATCGTCCGGCTAAATGTAGAATGTCGGGAGCTAATCTACAGGTTAATCATCATCCCAGGAAGAGATGCCAAATATCTCGAAGCCGCCATAGAATATGGGCCTGCGAGTGATGCAGCTCTGCAGACAGATTGGTCGCACTCATCCAAGTTCCCGGTTGCCCGCAGGTAAGCATCTTCACTTTTCAAAGTTTTCATTTAAGTTCCGCCGGGATTCTTCCCCGATAGTGCCGCTATAATAAACAAGGCCACTTTTCAACACGCCCCGGGGTGTCATTCGGGCTGTCTTGCCACGGAATGGCTTACTCGGGATTTGAACTGCCAGTGACATGTAGGGTAGCGGAGGGCTTTGCCGGCCATATGATTATGTAATTATGCACATGACTCTTGAACGTTTGAACGCTCGTCGATTAAATTTTGGCCGTCTTCGGTTGCTCCTTGGCGGTGTCCAGTCGAAAATTCATTCCTGTCACTCATCTTCCGAATTTATGTTTCTTTCGTTGCGACATTCAAGCAAGATTCTGAATGGTTGATCGTGTTTATGTTGCAAGGCTTTATTGACAGCTTAGACCTTGTCGTACAGTCTATACTCCTCTGTGAGGCCATGCTTTCTATTCACTCCGCAAATGTAGCTGAACTCTTTACAACAGTGCCTGAGCACGTTCGTCGTACGGGTGCAACGTCGACGCCCAGTGATATTACCACCATAAACTACAGGCGAGAACATCGGTGTGGCCGCTGGCGATGAACACCGACAGGGAAGGGTGAATATGTTCCAGGGGCGCATACCTGACACCTCATTCTATCCTCATCTTATTATGCTTGACTAGTTGGAGTTCTAATGGTCCCAGTCAAACTCGCGGAACTAACACCGTACACTGATCGTTTATTCAACAGCGGTTTCGTCGTCAAAACTGTAGAAACGATGAATGCCGGCGTCTGATCATGGGACGGTTGGGCGACGGGGGAGGATGAACGAAATTCTGTAACATTAGCGCTCCCTTCCTTCTCTGTGAGCTTCCAGACTTCGTAGAGCTATCATGCATAATTGGCGTGTGCGATGTTCTCAGCTGACGATGATTTACTCAGTTAAATTTCACAAGTTTGCACCCTCGCATCCTCAAGTAATTCAGCTCAACCGACTAACTAGATATCGTAGACTGCATATTGCGGTGGGCGAGTGCTCTTATGTACTTTGTCCTGCGCAAATCTGAAACCCATCAGCCTACAGGTACTGTTTTAGAACGTGCAACTCACCTAACCATGAGTAAATCCGCAATACGAGCGTCGTCATCACGCATGTTTATGTACTGCCCTGTCCTTCCCAATCGCATCGCCACAACATCGGAGAAGACAGTGACTTTCGTGGCGATACCGGCAGTTCTGGAAGGGTGGACCAACGCATTCAAAGAACCATTTCGAGTAAACTTGCGGTGTCGCTTGAAGAAAAACATGAATTCTTTTTCCTCTCCGTCGTCTCTACCCACAACTCGGCAGCCGTGTACGTGCGGCTGAAAAGGTCCGTCTATATAGTTCTCGGGAAAAGGCTGGCATAATCCTTTCCTGCTAGAATCTCCTTTTCTAGCGGTTATCAGAGTGGGACGAGCCTTGACTCCTTTTGCTTGATAAACTCGCGAGCGGAGACGGATATCGACAGACTTGGAGCAATCAAGAGACGACCTCGATCAGAAGCTTCCGCGGTGAAAATGCTTACGTGAGGTACTCACAGAATTTGTCTGAGGGACGAAATCGCGATTATGGCCCATCGTAACCTCACAGGAGACGACAATAGGCACGGCGATGCGGTGAGATGCAGGAAGGGAACTGATGGTATTGCAGGCACGCTGACGGTGTTTTAAAGGATTGCGATGAAAGAGACGTCAAGTGCCGGGCCGAACCGAAAACAAAGGGCAAAATCACCTTGCTGCACCATCACCACATCTAGCACTCCCTGCAGTGACCATGGAGCAACATCAAAGCCTGATCATCCACAATGGTAGCCTCTATCATGACCACGGCACTGCTAACAGCGTCGGTAACAGCATCGACCCAGACGAGGAGATGCCGGAATACACCGGTTCCGACGATGAGTGGCACGACGACGACGACGAAATGACGTCAAATGACGAGGCGCGAGAGGACGACAAAGCGATGACGCCGATGTACCACGGCTTAGTCGAAGCAGGAGCAGCGACGACTAGTTTAACATATGCGGAGCTCCCTTCAAACCAGCAACACCGCGCCGAAGACATACCCGCTATTGAAAGCGGCACTATTCAGCCAGAAATGATGGCCTTATCAATTCCTACTTCTTCTACTGGCGTTGACCATACCAGGCCCTCTGATCGTGATCGCTATGAGGCACCTACCAAGAAGTCCCGCCCTGACTCCCAGTCGACATCTATCACGCCTGGTTTTGAACGGGGACCTTCCAAACACAGGTCCGCCCAAACGCGACACGCCAATCGACAACTCATGGACACACTTAGTGTCAAAGAAGAACAACACAAGCGCGATTTAATCACAGTCAGAGAAGAATTCAAGGCGCAATACCAATATCATGCTGCTCAAGTCAAAGCCGAGGCGACGAAAAAGGTAGAGATGTTTCAAGAGCAGTTGGTGCATTATTTTCACTGTCTATGTCATTTGCCTATCACTGACAGGCTTCGTTAGGACCACATGTCATCTGTTGTCGCAAAAAATCGTGAAGCTGCTGAAGCAGAAAAGCAACGGGCTTCACAACTGGCCCAAGCTATTGAGGAGAAGAACCGCAAGGCACAAGAAATGCACGCTCGAGCTCTTCAAAACGAGAAAGAGTTGAAGGAGCGCATGTCAGAAATTCAGGTAAGATTCCTATTCTCTGTAAAATACAATCACGATCTGACTGTGTTTCAGAGGGTCAACGAGGAACTTCGTACAAACCAAGCCCGGGTCCAGCAGGAGATGGCTGACAAATTTGAATCGCTAAAGGTTGTTTTTCATCTCAATGATTCTACACGTCTCAAATGCTGACACTGAGTTCATGACGCTCAGAAGAACTCGCAAGTTTCGCCGAATCAGGCTGCAGACACTGGAAATAATGCAGATCTGGTAAGTCCTCATTTCTCATGATCTCATGTTGTCTGAGGTCGCCATCGAACAGGCTGCTATCCGAGCGTTTATTTTTCAAAAGGAACAAGAGGCAGTTACGGCAAGAAGTCGAGCTGAAGTCGCAGAAGCTAGTCTCTTGCAGAAGGACTCGGAAGTCGCCGCTGCCAGGCAACGAGAGGAGGCAATGAGAACAACTATAGAAAACATGAAGGTACGACAATTCTCTCCCCCTCTCTCTGTCTTTACGAAACATATTTGATCATGATCAACATCTCTACAGGTGTCCTACGAGGAATTTCGTCGCAATCAGGAATCAACTCAGCAGGCCATGCTTTTGCAACTCGAACATCTCAAGGTCATTCATCTTGATGATTGCTCATTGATTCTGGCTCTGATCGCGACTTTACAGGCCAGCAAAGATCGGGAGGTCGCTGCCGCACTACAGCGCAAGCAACATATGGGAGCAACTTCTGTATCAGCGCATTCTTCGGGTAGTCAGCCCACAGACAGTCGTCAGCCCGCGCCCTCAGATTCAACGCATACTAGGGACATCCATCCCATGGACGAGGATGATCCCGATCCAATTCTCTCTACTTCAACTACACCGAAAAAGCCAGTAAATGACAAAGGCGTGAAAACTCCACTCGTGAATGAGGGCCGCAATAAAGTCATTGCTTCTACCTCAGCAATGCCAAAACCCCAAGAACAAGCTACCGGCGGGCCTTCCACGCCTGGCAGACCTTCCGCACCTGGTGGACCTTCCGCACTTGGTGGAAAAGCAGTTATGGAGCGCATCAAGGCGAAGAGAGGGAAGACTGTAGAAGAAGAACATCCTGTAGAAGAAAAACATCCCGATCAACCTCTCACCTCCGCTGCATCAAAGGAGAAGGTAGCAAACATGGCTACGCCGTCTGGAGCTGACGTCTCTGCCTCAACTAGAGAACCACAGCCAATGGAAGAGGACCGTCCCAATCAGACCACCCCTGCTTCACCAAAAACAAACCGAGAAGACGACGCTATGTCCACGGAGGAAATTGTTACAAAGTCGACTACTAGTCCTCCTGTCTCTCATGAGAAAGCTTCTACTGGCCCATCTACGATTGGTGGAAAAGGTTCTGCCGGGTCGTCTACGTCTGGCGAGAAAGACCCTGCCGGTTCGTCCGCGCCTTCCGGGAAGGCCTCTACCAGTCGGTCTGCGTCTAGCGGGAAGGAAATAATGGAACGAATCAAGTCAAAAAAACACGCAATGCAAGGGAAGACGATGCCAGTTCTACACCGCGCACCGGCCATCGAGGATGAAGAAATGGATATGGATAATAGCTCTGGTGGCGATAATGGTGAGGCTGACTCGGAACACAGTGAGGGTGAAATGGATGCGTTGCCAGAATCCAAAGGCAAGGGCAAGAGCAAGGGCAAGGGCAAGGGCAAGGGCAAGGATGCGGACGCGGACGCGGACGCGGACAAGGGCGAAAACAAGGGCATGTTTGCTCGCCTTGAGGCCCTCATCGCTGGCGCTGTGCGGCAGGCAGTGGCCGATCTTGCTCCTGACTTGGGCATGACCATAACTCCTACACCGCCGGCAAGCAAATCTCGACAATCACTCAAAAATGCAGCGGTTATAGCAGAGTCCAAGCGACACACCAAGGGCGACAAGAAAGCAATTTCGGTAAGTGCCAGTGGCGTGTAATCTTCATTGCCTACCCGCTCATCTGGACCTGCAGGACATAATTTGCTCCGTCATACAAGGTGTTTTTGATCTCGAAAGTAACGATGATTGGTATATGCATGTACCTCCCAGTTCCGAAACAATCCGTCAATTCACCGAATCGGGAGGGCCAGGTCCCGATCCAGATGATCTCCGCGTTGACATGAAAGGATCTATCAGTTCAAAATGGAACATCGCAGTCCTCCAAATTCTCTTAGCTTTAGTCATCCATGAGCTGAAAGACGAAGATTCGAAGTGGCTTCCTAAAATCAGCGAAGATTTCCTACGCTCTCGTATCCGGAAACGAATCGAGAATGGCCGAGCGCTTTGGCATCAAATACAGCCCAAGGTAGCGGAGGACGGGACAATAGAATCGACACAAGAGGTCGAGGACCGAGTTGTCAAGGAGAAGGCCGCTGCTGACGCAAAAGCTTGCGCCCATGCACGAAGGGTTACTGTGAGTGCTGTCATGTTTTATGGTGTGTGATCTTAGGCTGATGATTCTGAAGAAATATGAGAGTCGATGCAAAATTGTTGACCATATTATTCAACGAAAGCTAGAAGCAGGTGGATCAGAAGATGACGTCGCACTGTGGAAGTGGTTGCAGTTGCTGCTGCAAAGGTTAGGGAAGGACGGTATGAGTTCAGAAGAAAGCGAAGTCGAGGAAGGGTCTGCCCGAGGCGTTTACTACGTCAAGAAGTTGCCTTGGCGTCGGCCGGACGCAACCAAGCATGTCAGATTTATCGACAAGCAACGAGATGTAACGAACGGCTTGTACTCAAGGAGAGGTAACGCCCCCGTGCCTAGGATTATCAACAACGGCGAGAGAGGAGGTGTTTCGAGGAGACCCGCTCCGCCTGGCCTCCCGCGGCCTCTGTACAACGAAGAATGGCTCAAAGAACAACATCCAGCTGACATTGCGGAACTCGACATATCCAAAGAGAAGTTTGTGTGGCGCGAATACTACTCTGTAGGCAATGCTTAGGTCTAACTCAAACGATATTACACGATGCACCACTGATTTCTGCAAATATGTAATGACAAAATGTAATGATAAAAGTATGATGGTCCAAGTCTGCGACTTATTGTCCGAGTACTTTGCAAACAGTGCTTCACAATTGCGTCCAACGCGCCCTCTGTTTTGGGTTGTTCCGCCTCCTTCAGCCATGGGCCCATGGCTAATTTGTGATTCAACTGCCTTGTCCCGCGTCGCCGCTTCGGTCGTCTTGTCGTCTTCCACTGTGGTCATCTCTCCCTCTTCAACGCCGGCCCTTAACGCTTTTCTCAAGACTCGGAAGGTGAGCACATTGCTCGGCGGGTTGCACTGATCGCGATCTCCACATCATCGTCCGCATACAGTCACGTGCCTTCCAACTACGTCCTGTAGGAGCGGAGATATAGGACCAGCGAGGAGCGCGATGCCGTTCGCGTCTGCATTTGCACAGCCGAAATTCACATTTTGGATGCGGATCGCACAGCGATCAGACAGCCTTGTGTAAGCGCAAATCTCAGTAGACAGCCGTGCCTCAATCACTTGAACAATCGCGTAAATTGGTGTTGGTACGGGTTTGAATATTGATTTAAGGGCAGCAGCGAGTGAACAGAGATGGGCGTGCGGCGTGGAGATGCTGGAAGAACAGTTTGATTTTTCCAGAGGCAGCGGAGCCGTGGCCCAAGCGCAAGAACAGGCGCCTCGAGGGGAAAAGGCTTAATTTGAGCTTGAGGTGTGTAACATCAGGCGGACAGAAGCGAAGGTAGGCGGTGTGCATGGTAAGCGCGGAAGGTGTATGCTACATGAGGGGGGAACTGTTACAGGGAAAGATGTGCGAGTTCAACAGAGAATGCGAAGTGCTCTTTGCCTTGATGAGATAGGTGACCCGGAGTAGTCGAATGCCTTGGGTCCATTGATGCGCCGTACTATAAGGCCCAAGCAGGTTTCAGTGAACCACGTCAAACCGTAGCGACTGACACGTACCATGCACCATGACGGCGAAGTCCTGGTCATCGTTCGCCGCCCGTCGTTGGCCATTGTGTGATAAACGTAACCTGACGGACGCTATCGAGGGCCATCCTTGCTCGTCACTACGATTTGAGAGTAGCTCACATCAAATAATTGAATTACATGTAATACATAAGCTTAACTTACCGGTTGACACAGATTATCCACCGCGCATTCTTTCAAAGAGTCACCCTAATTAGACTTGATGGGGAGCGGTAGGGTAGGCGTACGGCTGATGTTGGTTTGTTTCGTGTGTTGAAAGTATGTCATGTATGTATGCGCAAAACGTGCATGATGCGGCACCAAAAACAAGACCTCGCCTACATCCCGCCTGCTCCCGACGTGCCCCGGAACGCGCACCGGCGGCGTCAGCGGCTGCAGCAGTAGATGTAACTGCGAAGCCACAACGTAATATCCAACGTCGCAGCTGGCGACGCCGAAAGAGATGGAGGAAAAAGCGCAGTGGGTGGACTGGTAGATGAGGGAACGAGAAGGGTAACGCCGGAGGCCGGGTGCGTGAGTAGGTTTCTGCTTTTGCAGCGAGTTCCGCGGTCTTTGAAGCCATACTCCCAGTTCTCGGTTTCGACTTCGATTTCGGGTTGGGGTGGTGGTGGTGGTGAGTCGTATCGGCATGTCAGTCCTCCATCTCCGCGTGGCTCCTGGCTGAACGCCGAGCCTGCGCCCGGGCGTTCGTAGCAGGCACAGAGCGGCTCAAAATCGTTTTATTCTGGGGCGGGGAAAGGGCCTGTGGGAATTGGGAATACGTTAGCTAGCGTGTTTGATCTGGGATACGGAGTCTGGTTGGAGGGTGAATGTGGTTCAGGTAAGATGGGAACAGTAAAAGGGGAAGGACAGGAAAGGGGGAAGGAGGAAGAGAAGGGGAAAGGGACGTACCACTTTCCACCCACGCGCGAGCAGGTTGCCGTGCAGTATCAGCGCCGGTGGCGACAAGAGCTCTCTCGGATGCGAGTGCGAGAAGAAAACGAGCAGGGTCGGCCGCGGAAGATACGTGGGCGGGACGCGCCTAGGCGAGGCTGAGCTCCATCTCCTGCCTACACCTGCGCCCAGCCTTCTCGGTGTCGACGTCGTTGGACGAGAGCGGATAGCTGGTAGGACCGCATGTGCTGGGTATGCTGTGTCGTCGCTGCCGTTGCCACTCTTGTAGGGCCTGGAGAGAGACGGCGAAGGGGGGCAATACGGTGGTAGCGCGCACGTAGAGAGAGCAGTGGGCTATCTCCTGTGCAGCCGCTGATGTACATCCCAACCATTGTCATTGTGCTTGCCGTCGCTGATGCCATCGTCGTCCGGGTTGTCATTGCCGTTGTCGCGTTTTATATGTGTGGGGATCCTCCGTGTGCTGAACGAGGGCTACGGGGCTGAATGGTCACCTCGAGAACACCTGCAGCGTTCGCTGCCGGATTCTGTCCTGTACTGTGCGTCTGTGTCTGTGGTGTAAGAGAGATGCGGCGTACCAGAAGCGTTCGGCCCGGAGAGATGGGCCAAAAGGCCGGTGCGAACGTCAGCGTCGTTGCCGCGTCCATCGTTCCGTATGTCGAGACTCGAGATGGGATCCGGGGCTGAGGGATGTTCGAGAAGGGCGCGTGTGGATGGCAACGATGATGCCTGTGACGTTGTGATATGGTAACATGTACAAAAATAGCGGTCCAAGCGGAGTTTAAATCATAGTCCAGCTTCGTCTCGCGTACACATGCTAGACGTATCTGTGAGGAGACGTAGGTTGGGTTGGGGGGTCAGCGGAGCTGACGCGGGACGCGGGCAGAACGAGCCGCTGGGCGGGCGGGTTCTGTCCGCAAGGTCTTCTCACAAATTCATCTAGGGTACTGTGGAAACAATGAAATGGACGAATTTATTACAAACAAATTGAAACAATGAAGGGTGCTTGGGGCCGTAAATACTATACGTGTAAGTACTAAGCTGTCTGCAGTATTAATAAATGTTGTGCGCTTCTGAAATTAAGGTGTCGTTGAATGAACAGGGATGGGTGGGTGGGACAAAGCAGGAAACCGGATTGTGTATCTAGTGCAGACGACGCGAGTTCGGCGGCAAGTGGAGAGAGACGAAGTGAGGAAGAACTTCGCCAGCCGCTCAGCTGGACGCCGCGACCGGCTAGTCCCGACTGCGCGAGGGACGCCGGTAGCTTAGCTAATCACGTGTTCCATACTGCGTCATGGCCTAGGTTCGTTGGCCTCGTACTTTTCAACGAACACTTGCGCGCAACACCCACCCTCAGCTCACCGTTCTGCCTCCCGCCGGCAATATTGCTGCTGCCCTCCGCAATAACGCCGCTCTGATTCCTACTCAAGAAAGTTCGTCGTTGCTGTTATGGACTCTTCAACGCTGCGATCTCCCCGTTGATCTCCCCGTTTGCCCTGTAGAACGCAGAGCGAGCGGATCCGATCTTTCGCCTTAGTTCGGCCCATCGCGCGACCAGGCCGTCTTTACAAGGTATGTCCCATTTTTTATCGTTCTAGAGAAACGGCCTGACTGATGCCGCGATGCTTGATGCCTCTGCACGTCGTCAGGCGTGTGAGGCGTCAAGCATCGCGGCATGAAGCGGGCTTTACCTCTGCCTTTATGCTACCATTTTACTCATTCGACGTGTATATTAGACTTAAAGTAAATAATTTCGCGGCGATTCGGATGGTGAGCATCGCACACGATTCGCGCCGGCAGAAAACCCCGCTAATATATCGGAAGTAGGTTCCTCTCGCCTGGTTATGTCGTTGCTTGTGTGGCTCGTTTCAGCAACGCTGTTCAATTTCTTACCACCGCCTTCGAATCCAGTGCCTTCCACCTGCTTCGATACCGCAGCCCACAACACTACAGCAGAGTCTGATCGCATAGAAGAGTCCCCCCAGCAAGGGCCAAGCAACACCCGAACACCTGCAGAAAACTTGTACAATAGACTTAGCGCACGCCTTCGACCTCAAGAACCAGGCCTCTAACTACTTAGGTTAGGATGGTCGTTGTAGACTCTACATCTAGCTGACAGCTCAC
Source organism: Hypholoma fasciculare (assembly GCA_016801325.1). Taxonomy (NCBI): domain Eukaryota; kingdom Fungi; phylum Basidiomycota; class Agaricomycetes; order Agaricales; family Strophariaceae; genus Hypholoma; species Hypholoma fasciculare. Next base: position 12,194 of record JAEKIV010000338.1, read on the forward strand.
GCAAGCCCGTTCGCCTTCGCTGAGCAGAGAGGCTCTCGACCTACGCTTGGTCGACAGCCTTCCTCCGTCTTCCGTCTTCTGTCCTCGACCGCCGTCGCATGCGCAGAAAAAGGCTAGGCTATCCATGCTTGCCTCTTGTGCCGTAGTCGCTACCACGTCTCCAACCACTTCGGGACTACTCTGTGAGTATCCTGCCTTCCCTTGCTCATTGTTCACTGACTGATTACGGACTGATGGCCCTAGATTCATCGCATTCATATACATCGTCTCCGTGTTCTCCACCGCCTCTCGTAACCGCCGCTCCACCACCATCCCCTCTCCACACTGTGCCTCTTTTGCAAGACAACTGCGCCAAGACCTGTAGCCATGAAATACGTACTCGGGTGTAGTCGGCCCATCACCCTCGCGTCTGCTCCCCCACTTCGTTCCCGACGACTTCATTCAGCACATCCGGCACTCTCGACATACTGTACGTTTACTGCGGCTCCACGTCAGCGATGCCAGAAATCTTCCCTCGCTCGCCTGCACGCATACCAAGACACTGGCATAAGGGCATACAAGCGCACTGAGCTTAGATGTACACTCAGAATAGGCAGACCTGGCTACGCTAAATTTGTTCCCAAAAACAACGCCCAAATTCGTGATCCCAACGACCGATGTCCCTGCGTTTTTTTGCATGCCCCAGAACCCGTCGAAGGTGCCTGATTAAAATACCAGCCCGGATTCTCTCTTCGCACTACCGATGGTATCAGAATTTAGCGGAGGACTTTCGATGGCTGTCCCTGGCGCCGCGAACGCGGTCATCCAAGATCTATGAAAGCTTACACGGTCTCTCTCGCCCAACAGTGCCCACTCCCCGGACCACAGCCCCCCCACGCGCGTTGTGCCTCTCATGCGAGATGTTATCCACCACCCCATCCATATGTATACGCTATGCAGTCAACCCATGACATCTGTGCTCTCCTGCGCGCTAGTCTCGTATGCGACCCTACAACTGGAACGCCTTGGCGCACGATCTTCGAGGATCAAACGGCGCTGAACCACCCACTAGGCAACTGCGCTCCCTCGCCTATCCGTGTGCCAATATGCCGTGGGAGCGCCCTCCGGGAACGAACAGGGATTGTACTACACGGCGCATCCTGCGCGAAATCGGTATCGCAATGGCCGCCATTCCGGCCTTCTTCGCGGATCATAGAACTCGTCGTGGGGACGCAATTGCGAGAGCAAAACCCATTCTCTCTTCGCATTACTTACTGATGCTGCGAGAACTTATCGAAGACCTGGTGCCGCGGATTAGGGTCTATGAAAGCTTACAATTACCTGCTGGTTGAGCTCTGAGGCGATCATCATAGGCGCCGTGCCCTGGAACTCGACCGCTCGTGCACTTGTCAGCGCGACGACGACCTACCTTCGAGCCCTTGGCGCGGACGCTGCGGATTCGGGACGCTCTATGAATTTCGAGGCTCTTTCATACCGGCCCACCCGCACAACACCGCCGCCGACCAGCTCGTCCACATTCTCACGTTCACACAGACACTTGCAGCCGAGGAGTACCAGGTCCATGCAACACCGGAGGATGACGTGCTGAGTATGATCTATGCGGCGCTTTCCACGGAAGGTTTTAACGCAGGCGTCTCGCGCTGACACTTGATGTCAACGGTCTGGCCCTTTGAGGTGCGCTTTGGTATTTGTATGGTAGTAGCATGGTTTGTTAACTTCTTTTGCCCGAATATGCAGTCGACGCAGGTTCCCGTGGTATAGACGAGTCAGAACGCACCTCACCCTTGTTTACCTTGTAGGTGAGGGACTTTTCTTTGCTAAAAATAGACCACGGCGCTCAAACTGCCAAAATCAGAATCACGACAGAAACGTCGCTGAGGTTGCGGCCCAGAGAATTTCGACTTTGCGTAGGGTCTGCTTAATACACAGAAGCTGCCCGCTTTGCTTCCTTGGTACCGCCAAAAATATGGTATGTATCTATGTGCTTTATTCGCGCAGAACCCAATAGCTCTGACTTACTTGGAAAGTGACATACCACTGCCGGGCAAGACACACTACACCGCGACGATTGGCGATATTGGCACAGTAGAGGCTGGACTTATACAATCGGCCGTTTCCAGCCCAAAACAGACGCGAGGGGTTGTGCCTAGGTAGGTCGGTGATGGTAGTTCTCTTTCGCCGCGGTATGCGACTTATTTCGTCAGTAGCCTCGTAGTTCCCCGTTTTAAATGCCATTTGCCCAACTCACCCAATTTCGCCCTTAGACGGCCTCTTTCCCTGCCCGAATGGTGTTTTTCGCCACACAGCAGCGGGTAAAACCTGCCGAACAAGTGGTCGAATAGACGCCCTGCGAAATGCGCTCCGCTAACGGATGCCGCCAGACCGCCTGACCTCGGGCGGATGCCAACCAATATTCTTTCCGAAGGCTGCACTTAGCTCAAGCGTCTGAACTCAAGAGCGACTCGACGTCCCGAACCTCGCATACATGGGGTGTGCGATCGCGTTGGGAAAGCTCGATCCTTCGATCCGAGCGCTGGGGAGATTTGAAAAAGGAGGCCATCTGATTATTTGCGAACTGTTTGCGAGCTGCATCTTATTGTAGATTAAAAAGAAATTTGCATTCTACTGATTTCTAAGCAATAAAAGGATTCAAGATTTGACTCGGACATAGCTCTAAAAGTATCATTATGCAGTGATATTCAGGCAGCAGGCAATGCCAGGAATTGGAGTCTCTGCGCTGCATCAGCCCCTTCGATCTGGTTGGATAATCCCAATTTTCGTGGAAATAATACGGCTATGATGGACACCATGAAAAGGATGTGGACGATTGGAAAACAAAAATGGCGTGGGCAAAGCGACTTTGGATGTGGTAGCTTGTTCTTATTGTTGGCGGTTGTGGTCGCAGGGGGGACGCCTCCTTGCTGGCCTTGAGTGCCCTCTGTTGGTTTGGTGACTTCCATTAGTTCATTTAAAGCCTTTTATTGGACGGGTTACTGAAGTGCAACGTTGAAAATAAATGACAACGTACCTTTTCATACGCTTCAAGAGCATCCCAGGCCATTTCATCGGCATCGTGTGCGGCTTCTAAAAGGAATCGACTGCGCAGTCGATGCTGTTGGGAACGACAAGGAGTCAGAGCAAGTTATTCTAGAGCATGAATAGTACGCACACTCTTTGCGCGGGCGAGGCGTCTTTCTCGAAGTGCTAATGCGCCTTCTGCAGAGACGTGCGCAGGCTTCGGGCTGGCTCGCGCATCTTCAAGTCGTCCGACCTCAGGCTATACCCGGCGTCACGATTTAGTTTCCCTTTTCGGTGATGAGAGGCCCTCGACTTACACGTGCGGCGTTTCCGAGAGGCATGAGTGACGACGTTGAGCGTTCAATGCGGAATAGAAAGGCGATAAAATGCAACAAGACGAAAGTTCTGTCTGAAAAGGGGTGGAGAGGGACTGCTTTATACAGAATCCACCTACTGGTTCAAAGGACTATATTTGAATGCAAAACAGACACATGCAAAGGTGATTATCTTCTCCTTTGATAACTTGGCTGAAGACATGAGGCAGCCGCTGACAAGGGCCTTTGTTTCGAACGCCTCGCGACTCCTCAATGGGCACTGGAGATATATATGTAGGTAACTGTCAAGGTTGCCGCCTATCGTACTTCTTCCCTCTATCGACAACTCAACTATGCCCGCGGAAAGAACCACCAAAGTGAAGAGCAAAAAGGAGGTCATCGTGATCTCCGACGACGACGAACCGGATCCGCCGACCGTTTCCGTAAGTGATGGCGTACAATCCTTGCTAGTTGTACAAACACCGACACTGGCGTACTAGGAGTGGGTGTCGGATTATTTCCACCAGAAGAAAATCAGAGAGAGGCTTGCCGCCAAAAGGGCCCGCCGAAAGCGACGCGATGAACTCAGTGAACGGGAGGCCCAAATAGCGCAGGAAAACCAAAAATTGGAGCTGGTAATTTGAATATACCATCTGTGCTATTGTGATTGACTCTAACCTACGCTTACTGACAGGCCTCGAGTTCTTTGAAAGAATTCACGAGTTGTCCTATCTGCCTCGAAAACATGGCAGACCCTGTGGCGTAAGTCCATTTTCCCGACAATCTTCATGGCTAAACTCACATATTTAGAATCATTTGCGGGCATATCTTTTGTCAGGCCTGCATTGCCCATGAAGCAGAAGCGCAGGTTTCTCGAAAAGGCTCTCCAGCGTATAAGAAACCCGCCATCTACACCTGCCCCACTTGCCGCATGGAAATCCAGAGGAGCCAGCCGTTTATTCCAATGCACGGGCTCCGTTCTGTCATCGCAGCCATTCCGAACGAGAACTGACCATGAAAAGCCTAGGAGAAGTGTGGTGTTAGGATGAATGAAGAAGGGAGAGGCTGTGGGAGAGGCGGCTGAGTTCTTGTACAACCGCTGGCGTCAGTTGTCCAAGTCGTAGGAGAGAGTTCTGGGCACTGTTCTTCGCGTAAGACCGTTGACGGTTGGACGTCGTGAACTATATATGTGTTGGGGCCGGACTAAGACATGATGCGTGAACCTGCACCGCAAATTCTACTCAACGGAGATTTCCAAGATTTTGCTAGTAAATTAGCCATTGAACATTTGAACAGTAAAATGTAGGACCTCTGCACTTTTCCGGCCAAGGTTTTAACGTGCAAGAGCCATCTTTGAGCGGTCTTTGTAGAATCGAAGGCGAGCTCTCAGCTGCTGAACGTAGCACTCCGCGATGAATATACTAACGAGGATGAATGACTAAATAATACCTCACTTTGGGGATACCCGCGCGGCTGGGTGAGTCAGAAATACCTTCGAGAATTAGTTAGAACGAAAACGAAGGCGACGTCGATAATAACAAGGACGACGATACCACGTTTGAAATACAAATACACGGAGACGGAGACGACGGTCCGAAAGCGCCCCTTTTTTCCAGAGTTTTCTCTGGGATGCTTCTTCGTATTCACAAATTTGCTCTTCACGTCATTGATTTGGTTTCGAAGACTCTCCACGTCCCGGACAGTACTGTCAATTTTGGCCTGTGCAGAACCAAAAGCATCATTGAACGCGCACTTGGCCCTGTCAATTTCGCCCAGCACCTGGTTGAGAGCATCGACACACGTTCAGCATTGTCAACACCACGCCGAGCATCATGCATAGCTTAGGTACAACTGCGTTTCGCGGCGTCCACTGTATTCTCGACACTGAGCGTGGGGTGTGCAGCGCCTCTGAGAAAGTCTCGCGTTTTTCTTCCAGGGTGAAGGGTACGAACGGGAGCACCATTGTTATTCACGATGATATTGAAGCCTGACACAGGCTAGATGAGCGCCCACCTCCAGAGAAATTGATGTAGCATGCGTACCCCTCCATCCTGAAGAGCTCCGTTAGTTCAATATATTCTTCCCGTAACACGAGGCCCTCTCGATCATGCTGACATACAAGGTCATGGCCGACGTTCAAACCAATTACCAGGAAGAACGTGTCTGTTTGTTTCAGCAGATGCCTCGTGTGGAGACTAAACGTTGAATTCACATTTACGCGCTAGCAGACTTTTCTCGTGCCCACTAGGCCCTGAGCCATTACATCAACGCGTTAGAACAATATTAAAAAGTAGGTTTACTGATAAAGATAACTGACCACAGAGCATGACGGCGACACAGCCAGTTCTCTCAAGCGCATCGACAGGACCCTGAACAGCTGCTCGAGTGCCCGGTCTTGACCATTGAGGTCATACCGAACCCGGGTCAATGGAGGAAGGGACGATGTATCAAGACCGACATCCTCTTCGTATGGGTAGAATCAGCCTGTTCAAGATAATATCTAGGTCATAGAAAGATGAGCAACAAGCTCTTTTCACCCATCAGGTAGGGCGGAATGCACTCACCTTGTGGCAGGATAAATTTCCTCCATCAGACTCCGCGGCCGTTCCGCATCCTCCTCTTCGGGCGCGGAGTTTGCAGCTGGTAAAACTTCAGCCTTTTTCGCAGCAGCTGGGTCCGCACCACAAATTCTAGCTTGTTCGTCAGTTCATCGTTCCTGAGCGTGAACTCGAGCCCTGACTGCGGCCCAACACTCGTTCTGACCCACCTCGCCACTGGCCAGAACCTGGCGAACCTGCTCAATGTTGTCGCTCGCGATAGCAAACATGAGAGTCAGCTTGGGAGTCTCTATGGCAAATATAGGGTTCTGCACCAGTGATAGTGCATACGAGACGGGCGCGGTACGCGGCGCGTCAGGTATAGGTCTGATGTATCGCGCGAAAACTGGCTAATGTCGTCGGGGAAGTCGTCGTCTTCAAGTTCGTGAATCGGCTCAGATAGCCAGTTGGATGGGAGAGAGAAGTTTATCGATCTTCGCTAGGAGGCTACGGGCACTGACTGTGGGTCATTAAGATTGTAGACAGATTTTGATAAGGGTGAAAAAGGTGGTAGAATTATCCGAAGATATTACATAAGCTATTACGAATGTGCAAGGGTAAAGACGATGGGCGGGTAGATGACAGCTAGTGGCGGGAAGTAAGTTAAAAAATCAGAAGAATAGGTAAACACGCACCAAACGGTTATCAGATAATAAATTGGTAGATGTTACACTTGTAGATGAAGCAGATTTGCGATTGATATATTCTGAGGAACAGCGTGAATTTCCAGCTGAACGCATACATTCAATCGTGGAGAGCTTACCAGAATGAAAGCTATAAACACCAATAAGACGGGGAATGCATACGTGAATGATTGTTGTGTCGTGAAGGGTATTTTGCGCCGATGATAGTGGACTGGATTCAGGGCATTAGACGGTAACGACGACGATGATATGTGCACTTACAAGTCAAAGAGGCTTCAAGGCATCAAGTCTTTGGTAAGCGAACTGGCAGATGTTGGCAAGTCTGAAACTTGAGAGTTGGCCACGGGCACCACTGAATGAGTTTGCAAGGCCGATAGGGCTACGCCATTCCCATTGTTCCCGACCTATTGGCGCGGCCCTGGATGCAGTCATTGTTAATCATTAACGACACAAAGAATATAGGAAAATCATACCGAGGTAAATGTGCTCCTAAACCCAATAGGTATTTTTCGCGAAACCTCAGCTTCCTGGCTGTAAGGGCTCTGACTTCGAGTGCGTGAGCCAATGTTTTTGTCATAGAACGGACCTATCAGAAGAGAGTGCGGAATAAGAGGTAAAAAGAGAATCCAAAGTATCGTTTCCAGTTGTGTCATTTTTACTTGACTCGGCAGCCAGTGGACTTTTGAGATACGCCAAATATGCCATTTCGTCATCAGGTGAAGTTGGGAGAGCTTCAGCTGACGTAGAAGCGTCGTCGTTGTCGTCTGCGTCGTTAATCAAAGAAGACTTGTCAATTTCGGGGGATTGACAAGTGTGCAGCCCCTTCTCCAACTTCGAATTCGACTGTTGCATTTAGAGAGTAAGTAGGCGTATTATCGACGCGAGAGACAGCTAAGTCGACGTCACCCTAGACAGAGTCTTCATGCACATTGCCCAGGTAGACAGCCGTATCGTCATCTTCCAACTCCCAAACGGTTGTGCCCCAAATTGCTTCAAATTCATCTCCTCGTGGGCAGTGGCCGAGTCACTCTTCCGCTCGTCATTGGATGAAAAGTCTGAATTTATTTTGAGGCCTTGAATCTGGGACATGGCAGAAGGACTCCCCAAGGGTGTGAGGTAGGTGGTATTATCGTCCAGATCCAAGGGTTCGATATCATTTGAGAGATCATTCGTGCAGGAGACGTTGGCGAGCGGGTCATCAAAGCACCCAAGAGGGAGAAGACAAATGCGACAAATGCGTGCCGAATGGCGAAGTGAGAAGGTCGGAGGGCTGGGGGGTGGAGAAAGCAAGGGCGTGGGTGGTTTCCAAGTCTTGATCGCTGCAGTATGATCGCCGCAGTATGATCGCCGCGGTTTCCGGCGAACGAACGCCCTCGCAACGGCCCGGAGGCATTTCAACAACATTTACCCGATACTACAAATGGCTTTCTGAGTCCGCAACTCACGCATCCACCATCTGACCCTCTTTTTGGGTCCTAATTGCTCTCTTTGCGACTGAATGCAGATGCATATATGCAGACGCTTCGTGTACAAGCTGGGACGGCTCAACGACAAGCGATATCTACACTGAGAATCAGCGGCGCGGAGGGCGTCGCCCGTTCATCGCCCACTCATCACCAGCTCGTATATGCCCTGGAACGCCTTGGACACCGCGCCACCAATGTACCTCTATTCCCATAGAGCTTGTGAGTACGTCTTCCAGCTTCTACTTTCATACCCGGCGCTGACGCTCCTCGCCAGTTGATAATGCCATGATCAAGATATCGAAACTTGACCTCCACAATTCCGGTGCAAGCACGCCGGTTGTATTCATAATTCGACGCCACAAACATGTTGACGGTCCCACAAGGAGTCCCACAACGCTCCTTCGTCCCTCAGTTCCTGTCCGGAGTCTGCCAACGTCGTTATCGATACCGTACCGATTTCCTCTCATCGCAGGCCTCCACCACCGGAGGCTATCTCCACCGCAAGGCCTGTCACTCAAGAAGAACCACCGACTGGCCTCGCGGTCTATGCTCCCGTGAACGACGATGAATTAAGAGCGCCGGTGCACCACTCGGGAATGTACCTTGCTTTCGCACCTGGTCTCTTCTCGTTCGTCGCGTCTCAGGAGATGGGAACGTGCGGCATGCGCACACCTCATGCCCCGCGCTCCCCTTCGACGTCTAGCTTCCCGAACCCACGGCGTCATCAGTAGTGTTGGCCCGCCCTCCTCTTCCGCGCTCAGCGCGCCGGGAACGGTGCGCATAGCGCACTTGCGTGCGGCGCTGATACGTGGGCCGCTGTCTTTTCCATCCGCCTGCTCCAACTATACAGGCGGCGCGTTTTCCTCCACCAATGCGCCTCCTAAACCTCAATCTCAAGTACAACCACTTCAGCCCTCTCCCGCGCCGCCACTTCCTCTGTGCGCGTCTTCTCCCTCCTCCCGCCTTCTCCACAGGCACACCCCCGCTCACGAGCAGCGCCGGCGCCTCAGGAATTGCAGCCGACCAGACCGAGCGCGAGCGCGGGCGCTGCTGCATCTAGTGCGCTTGATGGAATTGAGTCTACGTCAACCGCTGCTTCCACTTCTCCACAAGGTGTATTAACACAGAAGACGACGGGACACACTACTCGGTAGGATAGGGAGCATGAAGCTCAGGGTTGGAGTCGGCGTCACCGGCGGCGGTGGCATTACGAGTACGAGTGGGAGTGGGGGGAGTTGTGGGAATGGGAATGCGGTACGAAGGACGTACCTCATGGGTGGGCGGCCTATAGGGATGAGTACGGGTGCTGAGGCCTTGTGGGTGTGGGTGTGAATGGTGAGTTTTTTTTCTTCTTCTTTTTTGTTTTTCTTGCGGGCGGCTGGCTCTAGCGCTTCGTCTTCATTTCTTTGCGTCTTCCTTTTTCCGTGTGTGCCTCGCTTCTGTTTTTTTGCGTGTATTTCGTTTTCGTTTTGATGTGTACATGGCTGCCCCCTTTTTTCATGCTTTGGCGATGTTCTTTGGTTCCTTTATTTTATGTCCTTCGGTCTTTTCGTGTCTTTCATTTCTCCAATATTCTCTTTACTCTTCTATCCGCCTCAAACGACACCCACGCTGACCTTTCTTTCATTTTCACCTCCACAGACGCATTGCGCGCCTGACGCATTTGCTCGCGCAGGACTCGGCCAGCGCTCCTCGCAGCCTCGCTTTCTTCCCTCAGGACGCACGATGCTAGTCCTAGTAGCCCCACCTCCGCGCATGGGATGTATCGCTGTTCATCTCATACACAATTGTATCCACACGCATACCAGCACGCGGGCGGCGTTGCCCGCGGAGTCGAGCGTCGGCGCAGGTGTGGTAGTGGTCTGGTAAGATGGCGAATAGCGCGTATGGGGGCTTCGCATTCAGTGTTGCCCGTGTCGCTTGGAGTACACGCGTCGCCTGGAATAAAGGCGCGTCTCTCATCGCCTATGGCGGCGCACGGGAGGATGCCGCGGAAGATATCGTGCAGCGCACGCACGACGAATAGCCTCGCACAGATTTCATGGGCGCAGCGCCGGCGCCGGCGCCTTCCACAGCTGAACTAGGTGGGCCAGTTCTCTGATACGAGCATCACGTCGAGCGACACAGCCAACACCGATATATGAGCGCCCAGTGCTACTCTTCCTTGGATTAGGCTGGGGATCGAGGGCGTGAACCCCGGTCTACTACAATACTATCAAGGTACGCTTTCTCTATCTATTCTAGTTTTGTTGTGCGCAAGTTGATGTGATGATGGATGTTGTAGATACTCTATAAGGGTGCTTGTCCCGTCTCTGCCGCCATGCACCCGACGCACGTTATTAGTCCACCTGTCACCAGCCCCCGTCGCTTAGCAATGACATAGTATGCTGTGACCACGGCCGCGCCCCAGTGTTCGAAGTGGGCTGCCACGAACGGCGCTTGCGTTCGACATGTCGCCTTCTATAGATACCCATCACCCCTGCAGCCGCCGTGTACGCCTATCCACACCCTCGTGCACTCTATGCACTCTATCCAATCCAGCCCCACCTCTCGACTTACGGTCACAGCGAGCCTGCCGACCGCGTCAGCTGCGATGGCGGAATGCACTGACGTATCCGTCTTCCCTCCTGCGAACGTCGCGGGCACTCTATTCGCCGGCTCTAAGCGTGGACCCAACAAAGGGATGGGCAGGAAGCACATTGAGTATTTCAACGTGGAGACTGCACAGAGTAGGGCACACTCAGCAATTTTCCTGGCTGCTTGGCGACTGTATTATGCATGATGGTGGCGGAAGCGGGCCGGCACTAAGGCGGTGGGTCATATTGTTTACGGTCATGTTTATGGTCATGGCATGAAGCTAGCTTCTTGTGATCACATATGTAGGGCAGATGATTTTTTCATTGACTATCGAAATAACTGTACTTATCATATCTCGAATCGATCGAGGGCCCGTAAGTCCGCTATTTGGCCGTGTCGACACTGAAGTACTGACGACCTACTCTCACTGTAGCCTTGTAGTTGGCTTTGACGATTCGCACCGTCTGCGTGCGAGCGCAGAGCACTCTTGACTTTCGACGCAGATGCCCATGCATGTCACTGCCGTCCGACGAGGCTCTAGTGCGCCGAATGCGATGCCACCGAGTTGTCGCGCGTGAACAGCTCGCCCATCGGTCGCCGCCTGTGCGCGCCGCGGTCACGCAATCATTCCTACCCACTCACCCGCCCTCCCCTCAAGCTAGAAGCCATGCATCAGTGACCAGTGTTGCAAACAAGCTTTGAATGAGTCAACCATTCAGTAAATTAAATCAAATTGTTAATACAGCTAGAGCAATTTAACACTACTGTGCTCTCGTTCGCTTGGATTGAACCGCCCTTCCAACGGCCGCATCTTGCTTTTGTTGCTCAGTCCGCGCTCGACTGCAGGTGTACTTCAGCTCAAGACGTATGAAATCGGCTGCTGGCCACCAATCCGAGTAATCGGCCAGGATAGGAAATTTATCCGATGCCTGCCAATTAGGTCAGAAAATAGGGACAGTTCGCATAAAAAACACCCACCAGTGCTTGAATAGTCTGCAAGGACTCAGCAGGCTGTGCGGAATACTTCTTTGAAGTGTCGAGATGGGTTTTGACAGCCTCCTTGATGAATTTCTAATGAACGCATTCAGTATGCACGGCTTATAGCAAAGACAGGCCCAGAAATACCTTGCATCTCATATAATCCACAGCGGGCCAGCCCAGCTCCTTCTGCAAATTGTAGCCACCACGCGAGGGCCGTCCCGCCTCGCCTGCTGGTTTGGGGACCAGCCCATCGAAGTCGGACTCGTCATCGCTATCCCGAGCACTTGGATTGCGGTCCGAAGGAGCCTTGCTCACGTTCCGCGCATGAGAACTTTCTGGAGCTGGGCTAGACCTGGAGGGAGGAGCGCTGGCGGCGCGATTGAGAGGCGCTTTCTTACTGGCTCCATGGAAATGAACGCGCGTGCGATCATGGCGATCTGGCCCTTGGACAGCGGTATTTGGAGCGATTTCCTGAGCGGCCAGAAGCTTCGGCGGATGGTGGACAGTGATTTCTGTCTGCGCAAGGAGAATGGGAAGGGTGGGATGGGAAGCAGTATTGTTGTTGGGGTCGTAGAACGGTGGTATATCCCAGCTCAAAGACGAACGCTTTGCACGTGCGTCCGAGTCCATGATTTCGATCGGGGAATTCAATATGGGGCCCGGAATTAACAGTGAGCTTATATAGCAGAACTGCACGTGAACTGCCTACTCAATGGTCTACAAAGGTTTATTGAGTCGTCGAGACAAAGGGAGCTTGTTTGGAATAAGGATGTCTTTGGCGGCATAGATTCAGAGGTTCTAACGTACCCCAAACGTATCCCCTCACGTCTGTCCAAAGTCTGTTCTTTGCAGAGCTACCGACCAACGAAACTTACAAAGGTTCTGCCACTGCTTTGTATCACTGCCGATTCTTAAATCCCAGTTCAACACCCGAAGTCCGAACACAGCACGTCTAGATCTTCTCAGAATTGTCCTTCATGTACCTGGGCAACATTCCCAATTTCATATTCAGACGCCCTCGTCTGCGCGCTAAGCTACAAGGCCACGCAGGATCGGTGGTTAGTCTCGCGTTTTCCCGCACTGGGCGACTACTGGCAAGCGGCGGTGAGTCCTGATCAATCAAAGATCAATAACAACTTTTCAAATGCCTTGACGTATAGGCGTCGATGGTGTTAAAGTCTGGGACCTCAAATCCATGGAAGAGATTGAAGTTCCTCAGCAACCTTTCTACGAACGTGGCCAAGTCTCGTGTATCTGTTGGATAACTCGCCAGAATGACATATTCGAGACTCTCTGCTACGGGAATGCTCTAGGATTCTTGGTATTCCTCCAACATTCTCCTGCAGAAGTAAGTATGTTATATTCCTCACTGTTTCATGCTAAACAGTATCACATAGGGTTGCTTTAAAGTGGTCTTCTCAGCTCGCCTTGCCCTTGGTGGCGAGATTCTATCCATGACTACTCACATTTCCGCCTCCTGTGCACGAATTGCGACCGGCACTCGTGATAAATGCATACAAGTCTGGGATTTCGACTCCAGCACCTGCGAACTCAAAACAGTCTATTCCCGAAGACATGGAACCGAAAGAGATATCGTTCCCAAAGCGTTGGTCTTTGATAATAACCCAGCCAAGGATGTCTTTGTATTTGGTCTATATGATGGCGGCATGTAAGTCCTGAACTTGATTAGCCCGGAGTGTACTAAAATGTCTCGATGATTTTTCCGACAGGTACAGATGTAGCGGCGTCGACGGGTCAATTATTTCGAGAGATCAGCTTGGGCCTAATATGTACGTTGATCAATGACTTCATTCCGACATACCCTTTTATTTATATCATTTACGGCAACAGCGGCAATGCAGCGATGGACGCAGAACGGACCCTCATCGCGGTGGACAATGTTGCCACCAGGTTTGACCTATATAGGGTTGTAAATGGCGACAAAAAGTTTGTCAGGACGCTAGAGGTGGGTAAGCCTTCGAAGACATATGCCAAAAGTGTTGTTTTCGGGAACGGATCGCGCGCTGTGATAACTGGAAGTGACCATGGAAAAGTATACATCTTCGATCGTGCATCTGGCCGCTTATTGACGAAGATGACTCATTCAAAAAATGGAGGGGTGGAAACGATTTCCGTTAGTTATTCTTCTATTCAAGTTTTATTTCTGAGATTAGATTGAATATGACAGGTGCACGACGAACCCGATGGCTCTGTTTTGATTGCCTCGGCGTCCGTAAGGGACAAATTTGGTTCTACTCCCAATCATATTTTGGTCTGGAAGTGGACTCCGAAGGCAAGCCGGGAAATCTCACAATGGTCCCTAGCTTTCGTTGCCGAATGGACATTCAAAGCCCTCATTCTTTGTGCTGCAGTCGCTTTTGCAGTTGAATGCGTACTGAAGGTTCGTCGGTTATCTTTCTCTGTACCTTACTTTGTGCTAAAATCTATGGCAAGTTCCACGGCGATCGAGATCGAATTCGAGCTGCAGATAGCACGGTGCCAATTATGACTGATCAAGCCCTCCAAGAGTATATCAAGGAGCAAATCGCGAAAAATATGATCGAGAAGTACATCCAGAGCATGAATTTTGTCGAGAACCAAAGGTCAGCTGCCGTCATGGTCAGCACAGACGTTATCGGCAATTATGACCCTCTGGAGGAGGCCGACAGATCCAAAATCGTCGCTTCTCAGGCCAACCCTGGAGATTCTGATTGCGAGTTGAGCACCCCCAGATTCGGGACTATTTTTGAGGAGACAGAGCACCCGAAATATCAGGATTTGTAGAGATTTGTAGTGTTTAACGTTTATGCTTGGAATAATTATTGGCTGCAGGAACAATATCTAAGATATGAGCTACAGATCAACGGTGTCGAAGCATTCCATACGCTACGTTCCCCATCTGATGTACCACGTCCAGCTACGCGCTGGGCCGCCAGCCGCTCAGCCGCAGATTATAGATCCTGCCTACGTTGAACTCCCGTTCCGCATGGTCCGTGCAGAGCACTTGCCCACATGTCCAATCTCTGAATGCGGCACTATATTCCGTCAAAGTAGATGAAGAGTCGGTCGGCGAATCGTTGAGCATAAGCGACGAAAATATGCTCAACCTGGCAGTGCTAGCGAGATATGCCAGGAGGTCCGCCGAGCGGGTCCACTTCTTCATCGCCACCAGAGCCCAAAGGTACCGGATTCGCGAGAATGAGTAGGCCACCAGATTTATCATCATCGCGAGATCTTGGCGACAGAGATGCAGTGTGCAGGGGAAGGGGGATTGGTGGAGGTAGGTTGTTGGGTCACCGTGGATGTCTGCAAACCTTTAGAGGATCATGAGACTCGATTGCATGGAGTATTTAAGGTGTAGAATACTGTATATATGGCAGAACATAACACTTCGCGGCCCCCACAGGTACTCTTCAACGCGACTCTTCAACGCGACTCGAACGCGATCGACAAGATGGCACCGCCCAATATAGCATCTGGTCCCTATTACTAAGCGGAGGACCCTCCACACTTTGGCTCGCTATCGGGTATGCACGACAAATTAATCGAATATTCGCACGGCCTCTTGTTCGCCGACGACGATGACACCCAGAAGTTAGAACACCGTCGGCGACGTTCTCGTCGATTTCACGCGCCTCAGACGTCCTATCTGTTCTGTTCTCCCGCTGAATGGCATCCCTGATGATGGCCGCAGACTGTGGTATCGCCCATCAAGAGGTTCGGGCGGCTCAACGAGAAGCTCGTCGCGAGCTACGCCATGAAGATACTTGTGGGGCTGCTGCTAGTGGTCAACAGGGGGAGAGGGAGGATATACGGCGCTAGTCATGTTCCAGGACGACATGCCACCGTTCTCCCCAGATGCGTTGGAGCTCCTGCGCCATTTTCTTCCGCAGTGCTTCCGCAAGGACCCCGCGCTTTGATCGTGTATGGGCCTTCTGCGCGAGTACCCGTGGTTGAAGATGAACTGGGGCGCGTTGAAGGTACGTTGTATTTGTGTCTTGTGAGAAAGAATCACACATCAACCTTTTCATCCCTCAAGGTACTACGAGAATGCCTTCGGCGTACGGTGTTTCTCATGTAATCCATAATCAAATATATTCAGTCGGCCCCTCTTCCTCACCGCAAATTTGCCCGCCAGCTTTGAATTGAGCTCGAGGCGCACGCCCGCGGACTATCATTGAGCAGCATCAGGGACACCCGACAATCCCGGGTGCGCGGGGTCAAAGGTCCGTCCTCGAGCGGGACCTGCTGGAGAGAAGTGGGTAGAACTGTGCGAGCCCGGACTCTGTCCCAACTACGCGCAATGATCTGGCAATTCAACCACGGGCGTAACGCGCGCGACGCTCTGAGCGCATCCATTCTAACGCCGGCCGTGTCGACGGGCTCCTTAGTGCGGAGCAGTCGTGTAGCTCTCGTGTAGCTCTGTTCACACCGGACAACCGTTACACGCTGCACCTCGGACCGTATACGACAGGCAGCGACGGCAAGTCAGGAGTGCTATTATATTAAATTATCACATATTGTCGCTCAAAAAAAATTGTTTCACAATCCGAATTAACAAAACAGGGCGCCTCTAACACTGATAAAATTTTCGACGTAATCATTGACCAGTCGACTGTAGCTCCAACAAACGGGCCTTGACCGCAGTAACTGCATATCGCAGACCTTCGTTCTCGTCTTCAAGGCGCTTGTTGGAGGCGATCATTCGCTCTAAGTCTCCACGTAAGGAGCAAGCTTTCAGCTCTACATTTTGAAATTGCTGCAGAGCAAAACATGTTCATGAAAGGATCTCGTGAGGAGAAATATACGCACTGCACGGATCTCGTACATGTCGTCGAGATGACTATCAAGGGTTGCTTTGTGAGTTGCTTCCAGAGCCTTGTAACGCTAGAAAACATTCAGTCCATCGAAGGGTAACGGAAAAGTGCGCCAACTCACGCCTTCTTGAGCATCCAAAGCGGTTTGCAGAGAAACAATCTGGGATTCAAGGTGTTGGATTAAGAATACCAGGACCTGAGGATCAATGATTGAGCCGGCGAGAGCGGTTATGAAAGGGAAGAACAAACCTGGGGTGGTGCTGCCATCAGCGCATCTTGAGGCAGAGAGACTTGGACGGACATGGTGGGTGTAAGTTGAGAGACGACGAAATGAAAGGAAAATGGGAGGCAACTTTATACTTGCTGCAGACAAAGAACGACTAGCTTTGATTTGCCGTCCGGCATTCGCTGGCAACGCCATTGTGGCCTGCAAAACCTCACAAATAGTCGCCCTCTGATTCAAGTACGCCTCGAAGTTCGCGGATTTACTTGCTGACTCGTCGTATATAACTTGCTCGAATTTGGATAGAGATAGTGCTTCTGGGCGGGGTCGCGGAATATATCAACCGTCTTCATGAGCAAAACACAGCAGTAAAAAGGGGCAGTAATGAGGTTCACATGTACCATATTGTATCAGCGCGGTACACCTGTGGAAGCATCGTTTTCTTGTACTGATCAGACAAAGTTGGCCGCGAGGGCGGGGACTCTTTGTCACAGACCCATGGTGCTATGGACCGAAGTGCGAGGTGCGCGATGGGGTAGAGGGTTAGCAGAAATACTGTTTGGCCTCTATTTCCAGGGCCGCCGCCAAGGCCAGTCGGGCTGGAGACATGAGATGTGAGTGATATACGTGTAGCATAGAATACGGGTGTTTACCTGGCGCCCGCTTGACCAGGCACATGCTCACAAGCGACGCGGTGTACCTCTATTCTGCGCTATGGCCGTATAATGTGAGAAGCGCGGTGGCGGTCGGTGGTGGGCCTACGGTGCTGCTCGAACTCATGGACCACACGCGCACGCCGACGGACGGCGGGCGGGCCCGCGACAAGGAGGCGGTCATCGGGAGAGCTATAGACCTGGTGAATACGACACATACGCTGGCGGTGTCGGTCAGCGCCGGACAGCCGCTCGCAGGGGGTCAATGCGATCATGTGTGTAGCCATATGTTGAGATCTAGAAGGCTCCTAGGGCGGGCGCAAAGGCGTGGAAGCGGCTGCGCACAAACGTTTGGCGCTTCGAGAGAGATGTGGCGAGAGGGCGTTGGGGTAGACAGGGCCAGCGACAGTTTGCGGGCCTCTGAGATCGTGCGTCACGATGATCTTGCAATGTCTACAAGAACTTTTTTTTATCACGCATACCCCAAACATATGCGTATGCACGTACCGCGGCAGACTGGAGGAAACACCAATTGCGTATTGACATTAGACCTGTAGGTCGAAACGGCGTCGGTTCTAGGTAGTCGAATTGCGCGGGCATTACGTCTGCAGGTTGTTGGGCTGTCTCATTATGCACGACGTAGTCAGATGTTACCTAGAAAAAAATGGGTAATCAACAACACTGCCTGGAGGATTAGTCGTACGGAAACGTTGCACTCACTGCCCCACTGCCCACTGCATATACCTACGCATGGGACTTCCTCGATATCCACCTCAAGAGTTATCCGTAGAGTATTTTGGGGCTTGCGCTAGCCAGTTCCTGTCCATCCTCACGGATACCGCCGTACGAGTTTTCGACCTGCGACAAGGACAGCGCCAAGTGGCGAGGTGAAAAAGTTGATGAATCATTGGCCCGAGTGTCGTAGCCGAGTTACAAGGGTCCGCTGACGCTGATGATCGTCGTCGGTCGAAGACTGAGAAATTGAGGTGGGTAACCTGGCTGAACGAGCTGTGTAGGCAATTATCCATATACATGTTTTTCCGTATGCAAATGTCAGACAACGACGGACCCAAGTCAAATTGCAGCGTGTAGAGAGATCGATCACATAGACAACAGCTTATCGTCGTGCCGACGTAGGTTTGGCGAACGTGAACATGTTTAGGGCCGGTGAATAGCACGCGCAATGCGCCACGGCATGTCTAGATCTCGTTGCTCGCCCCTGCCCACGACGCTCGCACACCGTCATGGTCGTCGACCACGATCGTCCACTCTTATTTCCCCTTCACCGCTAGCGGCTACAGCTCAAGGACAACACTATACCTGGGTGCTATTCTCAATTCTTTCTCTCGCGTGACATGCACCGCCGCCGCCGCCCACGATGATGCTCTTGGAGTAGGTGAGCTCGTCCCCGCCTTCCTTCGCGCACGCTGACCTGATTCTCGCAGACCCCACGGAGCTACAGAGCTCAACGTGCCCTAGCTAGCTCATGCGCCTTAGTCCCGGAACGACATTCCGCGGCACTTTCGTCATCCAGTGGTGCCTCCCTGACATTACTTGGCCCTGTAGCCCTTCATCTACATAGCAAGCTCCGCCGCTGCCAGACACTCGGGCCTACACCCCTCACTATTGGTACTCCCGCTGCTACCCGTCGTTTCCCGTGCTTACCCGTGCAGGTGCTCAGGCCGCCCTCCATGCCCACCTGCGCCCATCCCCTCACCTTTCACTCTCAGCGGCCGAAACTGCACTGAACCACTGCCGTTGCCGCTCGCGGTACGCATAGTCGGATCAGCTTTGTCGACCTTCTCTCACTGTATGTGTGCTCATGTGCGCGTGGCTTTACTCCCTCAACTCATGCAAACTCACATCCAGGCTTCCGCGCCTTTCCACACCTATCCCTCACTTCCTTCGTGCCATATACGTCGACTGACGCTACTCTCTGCTCCTTCCCTCATGTGCTTTTTCCGACGTACTCTCCCTACGCTAACTTCACGACGAGGCCCGAGTTGATGTGAGTTTGTTCTATATATGCACCTCCTACCCAAACTGACCTATATTATGAGCAGGTTCCTCCGTTTTTCCTGGAGCTCGATTCCCGGTTTCCTGGTCTTATTCTGATTTTATGCCGGAAGCGGTGACACCGCCACTGAAGCATGCACTCACTCCGAAACTTCATGTTGCGCTTGTCGGTGATCTGGGGGACATACGCCAATATTTGAAACTGTGTCGCGCACATGTGATGTAACTTGCGTATCCCAGAGCGAGTTAAGATGATTTATTGCATATTCTAAAAATAGACAATATATTAGGCCGCGTCGTACGCCGTTTTCTTCATCGACTTGCCAATCTGTGCCAGAGAGCGCATGCCGAGGCCACATCAGTCGAAAGTTTTTTGACACTCCGTTCTGCGCTAGAGGCAGCCCATGCTGTTGCTCTAGGTATGTCCGTCCCCAGCTATCCTACGCATGTTTCAACACGCTCACTTCACCTTCCTCCTGTCCCTGCCTCCCAGTGAATATTCCTTGTAAATGTACCCCCAACGCGCTCTGACGTATGCGTTTCATAGGCCATTTTACAAAGAACCTGCGATATCGCGCAGGTAGCTAGGGACGATGCATAGGTGCTGATACGATTCTGGGCGACCGCTGCGGTGTGAATTTCTAATTTTCTAGTTCGAATCGTTTTAATTCTATAAAAATTAGGAAGATAATCCTAGCTCGAAGTGCACTCAAAAAAGCAATTTACATAGTGAGGACGTGAATCGCGCGAGATACAAAAATCCCGGACGCTCGTTGATCTTCAGCGATGGAACAGGGTTCGAGGCCGTGTGATACAAACTAAAAATAGATATTCGCCGATGGCGAGGGCTTGTTCATCGACTACGATGATTCTCAGCCTCTGCTGTCCCATACCACTACTAGTGGACAAGGGCCAAGGATGACGCTAGCCCAACATGCTGCATCCAACGCTCTCTCCAACATCGTATCATCATCGGACGCTTCCTGTGTGATAGCTCGAGCCTCGGCCCTCTAGGTGCGTTCGTCCCAGCAGTTCGTCGGGCCCGCTGACCTGATTCCCGCAGGAATAAGCCTCGTTCTAGGATGTCGCTTTATGACACTCATGCTCATTGATTCATCCTCTGCGACCCGTTGCTTACGCTGATGCAACCTCCCCAGGTTCCCCGGCGCTCAGCGTGTTCTCAACCAGGCACCTGATTGATGGACCTGCCCACGATTCCGTCTTTCTCAGTTGGGCGCTGCTTTGGCTTTTCCTCTCCGTCGCGCCTAATCCAATGCCAGACACGCGCTCTGGAACCAGCTGACACCACCTCCCTTTATCGTATGCCCCAGCCGCCTGCGCTCGGTATACTACCATCACCCCCTCAGCTAACGCATCCGGCGCGCATGTGCTGTACTTCGTGCCAGTTGATTGCGCTCTGCTGTCCCTGTTCGGCTCGGCAGTTCGAGGTGACGACTAGCTGAGCAGCGCATCGTATCAGAGCATGGTCTGCTGCGCGGGGACTCGTGCTATGGTCTCCGGCGAAGCAGCGCTTGCCTGTTGTCGTGTCTACCAGGTGCATTCTTTCAGCCATGCTCCGTCTGGAGCAGGTGCTCCATATAGACCAGCGCCTGTGCCTGCGGACTGACGCCTTTGTAGGGGAGCGCGGATAGAGTTAGAGCAATGCGCTGCCAGCCAGCGGCGCAGACGTCTCACGCACGAGGTGAGCCCAGGAATTTGCGCTGTGCACCGTGGCCCACTGACCGAAAACGCACCTCAGCATTCCGCCGCACCTCTCCGTGTGCCCCGCTTTCTTCCCAACGCCCCGCGGTCTCTCGTACGCACCTTATTGCACGTGCTGTGTGCCCGTCCATGGGGTCGCGTCGTGCCGTTACTTGTCGCTTCGCTGCACTCGGTGGATACGCTTGCTGGCCTGCGACTGCGATTGATGCCATCTTCGACGCATGTTGTGACCCCCACCTCCCCCGATTGGGATTTCGCGCTTGCCCCGCGCCGCCTACTACGACATCGTATTTGCCTTTGTTATGCCCATCTTCCTTTACCGCACACCAGTTTCTCGCGTCTTAGAGGCCAACACTAATCAGATTACAAAATGTTCTTTGAATCTACAAATGTAACTAGATTGCAAGAGGTCGGCAAGGGGCAGCAGTAAGGAAATTGGGCGTGGTCAGAATTTGTGATAAGCCAAGAAAACAACAAGCAACACCAAAACTATAACACAGAACGCCCTAAAGAGATACCGGACTGCTGCTTGCTGAGTTGCCGCTTGCCGAGTAAACGCTTGCCGTGTTGTTGCTTGGTTCTCTTGCTCCTCCTCTTCGACGACGGCCGCGACGATGCGCCGGTGATCAGCCTGTCGTTTCTCCGTTAAGATGTCTAGATCCACAAGTGCCTTGTCGGATTTAACGTCGAGTCTGTCTCGCGACTGAGCGCCATTCAGTTAAGCCGGTCGTAGCGTAGAACAAGTTGCAGACATACCCTTCGGACTTGGCGTAAAGTGTTGACAATATCGATTACGTCCTTTCGATAACGCTCTTGGCTCTTGTGTGACGCGTTAGATATTGAAGCGTCTAAATCAAAGAAAAGACACACCAAAAGGGCAGCTTTCCACCCCGCCGTTATTGCTGCCTGTTGAGCAGTAGAGCGCTCGACCTGTTTAACTAGTGCATCAATCGACTGTAGACGAGTTAATACAGCAAGTCTTTAAGGAGGGAGAGCGATGTATACTTGCCTGCTGTTGTTTGTATATGATATCAGCGGGTATATTTTGTTGAGGGAGCTCGGCCATTGGTACGTTGGTCGTCCTAAGAAGTAGTGGGAACAGGGAAGGTTTGGCAAAGGAAGGAGACTTCTGCATGATTTTATAGCAGCTGGAAGCAGAAACAAAGGATCTTGTCAGCCTGAAAAGACAAAGGGAATTGCAACGCGTGCGCATACGCGTGCCCCACACCGACTCGTGATGGCGCCGTAAGTATAACCGACCAAGTGCCTCCACCTATCATGCTCCCCAGCTCGAAAAATGATCATCAGAGTTTAATGTGTTAATTTCAAATATAATCACTCGCCTGCTGCCTCTTTATTTGATATGAACGAGCGCGAAGTAACTTGGAAGTAACTGCGCGTAACTGCGCGGCATTGGCGCGGCACTAGTAAGTAATGGCACGGCAGTTCCGGGCCGCGATGTATCCGCTCGAGTCATCGCCCACTCATCGCCCACTCATCCGACCGCGCTCCTGCTCATCTCCTAACAGTAGAACAGGCGTCATCTTGTAGAAAACACTATCTCTGCTGTGTCGAATATTACACAATCTATCTCAGGATAGAGCAGTGCGGCAGACGGGTCCGCTACTTGGCAAAAAGGAACTCGGTTAACATTGAAATTTGAATGAACCAGGCTACATAGATAAAGACCGACGAAGAGCATGATCGTCTCCTCCTCCAATTCCATGACACGCAGATAGCACACAGTCTGACAGTATTCTGGAGCGGACCAATATGAGGGCGCTAGCGGAGACAGACACCCTTCTTGTCTGCACATAGGGATGTCGAAATGTCCCTGTTTCAGAACAGAAGCCAACCCAAGCGAGATACTTGAAATAGCCCAAGATGCGGATAGATTTGAATTTTGCTCCGTCCGCAACGACGCTGTCTAGTAGAGGCCCGCGTTCATTGTGCATCAAATGCATTCCTTCGATCGCGTTGAACCGTATGACGTCCGTGTAATTCGCGCCGGTCTGCTGGCACACGCAACGTAGATGCGCCGGAAAGTGTTGAGTTAAATTCGCCGGTGGTTCATGGGCCTCTGCTTCGACGGCGCAGGTACGTGAGTTCTATTGTATCCCTGCTTCGCGCGCTGATACGCTTGCGAGCGCTCTACGTGCGAACAATGGCGACGAGCAAACAAACAAAAAGAAACGAAACGAAATGGGGCGAACG
>JAEKIV010000339.1:0-35202 GCA_016801325.1 Hypholoma fasciculare
AATTTCATACCGCTGGGTGCAAAACTCAGTGAGCTATGTGCGAAATACACCTTTGTGACCGCGTACTTGATTACGTACAGTATTTGCCTCTCTCATCGCCTCTGGCACGCGCTTTCCTCGCCGAGCTTTTGTCATCTTCAGAGATTCTCTCACGCACCGTTCTTCTTTACTACGCTCATGCCACATTGCAACCCTCGGTCCTCGCAGTATCGTTTTCTAGTTCTTTCATTCGCCATAGTCGGAAACAAGCCTCAATTTCAATTCAATTTATGTCTTTCCTAACATGTGTGCGCCTGAACCTTCAAGAAACAGTCAGCAGCAAGCAAGTGCAAGTGCAAGTCGTACAGAAAGCCTGAAGAAATATCAAGAGCCCGATCATGATTATGTGTGACTGCAAGCCCTCAAAGCATAGAAGGCCTCAAGCCCGTCAATATATATTGCAAGATGTGTGATCGACAAAAGCCAGAAAGCTCTGAGGAGCCGCAAGCGGACAGCCCCGTCAAGATACATAAATGAAATAGCGTGATAAGTGATAAGTGGTTATGGTACATTTTCGAGAAGACAGTTACGCTTTTAGGGAGTGTGGATGTGTAGAACGTGTGTGCCTTCAAAGTGAGCGGCAAATTAGCTATGAGCGGCGG
This sequence comes from Hypholoma fasciculare, assembly GCA_016801325.1. NCBI lineage: Eukaryota > Fungi > Basidiomycota > Agaricomycetes > Agaricales > Strophariaceae > Hypholoma > Hypholoma fasciculare. The sequence continues at coordinate 642 of JAEKIV010000339.1, forward strand.
CAAGACAAGCAAAAAAAGAAAAAAGAAAGTAGCGGACAGAACGGGTCAACGAGAATGTCCAATGACAAGAAACCAAGAGAAAGCGACTATGAAACAGCACACCTGAGAAGAGAGAAGCAGAGGGGTCCAAGGAGTGACGCAAAGCAATATGTTACAACGAAAGCAGGATGCAGGGCGTCTAACAGCACGTCAGCGAGCATTTGGTGGTGAGGTTATTCTTGAACATACGATGTGAAAATCATGATTTTAGCACCTAACGGTGACGGGGATGGCAGACGTTTGACAGCCTCACAGCAACGACGTTCAGCTTTCGGCGAAGGTTCGCGGCGTGGCGCTATTCAAACGCAAAAACCATCACATTCAGAACAGACTAAAGCACGGAAAAAAATTGAAGACAAACCGAGAAAGCCCGCTTCACCCACTTAACAGCGCGCAGAGAAGAGAGACCGCCACCGGCAGCGACCGCCTGATGCTGATGCTGATGAGGAGCGAGCTAAGGTTAAAATTAGGCGTGTGGGCGAGGTCTCTAATTGGCGTCTGCACTAACCCCAGGCGTCGCATTCGTAAAAACGAACGGCATCTCGTATCGAGTGCACACCGTCGGCTGCCAAAGACGCACATGCCGAGAAGGGAGAATCAGATCGACGGCCTAAAGAAGGTCGGAGAGAAGAAGGTGCGTACCTTGTACACTGGTGGCTTCGGGGCGATAGCCCATTGCCCGTACGAGCTTGGACGCGACGGCAGGGCGATGTTGTGCAGAACGAGCCGGGTGGTTGAAGGAGGTGCACCGTTAGGTGTGTTCCCAGGTTGGGGGAGCGTGTTCATAATGGGACTCTGGGGGGCAGCAGTCGACAGCGTCGGGTGGGCGGCCGGCCGATGGGACATAGAGAAAAAACGAGGAGAAAGGCGATTACGGCGAGACCGAGCAGAATTTGCGCGGTCAGCGGGGATACGGTAAGAGGTAAAATGTTGGCGATGTGGATGTGGAAGTAAAGAGAAGGTGGTGGGGCGTGAAAACGCGAAAGGAAAAGGAAAATGGCAGAAAAAAAGGGCCGCAGGTGTTTTATACGCCGGATTTCAGACGGCGCTCGGTCGGCCTCGCCGAGAAGTGCTGTGATGCCGTGGGTTTGCTCTTCGGAGCGTTTGGCATAGTAAGGGCGATGATTAACCTGGCTCGTTAGTTCACCATGGAATGGGCTCGAGGGGAGTAGATAAGAAGGGGGGGATATGGGCGTACCGGTGTGTCTCTTTCAGGAATAATCATGGAGGCTAATGGGAGGAACAGGTCAATTGTCCGTGGTTTACTTACCACCTCCATCCGCTCGAGCCTCGAAGAATTCAGTATTTCCTCGCCTCTCATAACGTCCCTGTCCCTAAAACCACTTCGGCTGTCAACTGCTACGCGGAACCAGATGAGAGCCTGTCGTACCTTTCGATGACCACGAGGCTAGCTTCGAGGACGCCGGACACCATGCTGTGGCAACTATTCATATTCTCGGCCGATTAATTCTGTATCTCCCACTCGAGGACTCTGCAATCGCTCGTGCCAGCCAAAGAAGTGTCGCCTTCCTCCAGAATTCTCCCAGAGCTGGGCCAAAATACTGGAGTTGCTGGAGTCGACCTTTCTCTAGCCTACCACAGAGCTTAGGCTGTGACTGTCAACATATCAGGCAAATACGCCTGCAGAGACCTAGGACCAACGCTGTGCATTCTTTTACAAGATATTATTCTCTGGGACCCGCTTCCACCTAGCCAAGTCTTCGTATCTGTCTTCGCCGCCGTCTGAGCTGAGCTGGGGACTACCATGTCACAGTCACAAACGTGTCACAGTCACAATATCAAGTCAATGGGCGCCCAGGAGCAGGAGACCAAGGGAGGAGGGCGTAAAGATGCCATAAATTCATTTGTTGTTTCCCCTCTTTGTGTGAAACTGTAATGGCAGTCTTTTGCGCCCGCCCTGTCTGATTGAACAGCAAGAATTATCAGCCTCCAGATATAGGGCCGTATAGCGGAGCCGAAGAGTCTATTTGCCTCCAGAAGATACGCAGATGATCGGCAGCAACAGCAGATGCAGATGATTGTCGGCGGCACCGATTTGATTTTTTTTGTGGCCTCTACGAGAGCTAGGCCAAGCGTCGGAGCTGGAGATCGCAAATACCAGCGGTTTTCTCGCGACGCAGTGTTCAGCGGCAAAGAACGACCTAGGGAACCGTTGGCATTCCCAGTCGAGACCCGTCAAAGACGAAGATTGATTTGACGCAGAACATCGGAGAGTGACTGCAAATTTTCATATGCTGTGGACCAAGACTGTGTCGTTTGCTGAGAGAGGTGGCTCTGAAGGAGGTGGCTCGCTGGGGTCATAAACTAGTGCCACGGTTCATACTCACCGTGCTGCATAGAGGCGAAGTGACTGGCTCCTTGACGAAGATGAATGCCTGATTTTCATGGCGAAACCCTCTTGGCTGGGTTAGCGCAAGGAAGATGAACAAAAAGCGCACCAGAATTACTGTCAGTCTGCCCGTCAAAACTTCTATCCGACGTGCGTCAACGAGCAGCCACCTGACGCTCGCTCTGAACCACAACCGCACCTCCCTGGCCTTCTATTATCCAGTCATAATTACAGCCGTCGCTATCGTGTCCTAGAGAGGCCCCTCGACGAGAAGGTTTTACGCGGGATCTTTGAAGCCACTTGGGAGTTTCCCGCCGAGTCCGTTTTCTGGATGTGAGTGATTTGCGTCTCTCCACCGCCGGCGTTTGTTAAAGATTCGATTTGTAGCATATAAATAATTGTACGAATAAGATAGGGGAGTAAAAGAGACTGAGAAGCGTCGGCAGAGAGCAAGGATTCGGAGTGGGCGCACACCTGCGCGCGAGCGGTGATTCAAATCAGAAAACCTCAACCAGCCCATTTCCAAATCCCCTCGCCTCCTGGGTCACGCAGCTCACGCTGCTGCCACCGACGCCAAATCGCACTACAACAATTTTCGCTGGCAATTTACTCGGTTCTTATCCACTTCTATGAAGCTTGACTCCCTTTTCACATTATTTCGCGGTGTCGCAGGCAAGCCACCACCCCAATTTATCGCTCACAGACGCGTCGCGACTCGCGGTGAGGAAAGAACCTTGTGAAAGAATAAAACGACGGACAAGTCCCTGAACAACCAGACTCCCTATTCGCTAGGCCAGCCATCTAGGTAGGCATGTCTTTCTAACGCGTTCGTATAATGTGCTCTAGGCTGACTACTAATCGATACGTTTATTGGCCTCGCCCTCATCCTAGGCTCGTTACAACGCAGTCAGAAAACGACGAAATTTGGTACATCCTTACGGCGTATGCAGGGTCTCCCGGGGTGCTCTTTTCCATCCAATAATTTCACCAACCAACGCCGACGTGAACTCCTGAACCTTACGGCCTCAAAGCGGAACCATCCTCGACTACGTCTGCCCCCTCCGCTCGAGCTCGACGCCCCAAGAAAGAACGCCATTTCAATATTTGAAATGGGAATGGACCCACAAGAAACAACCCGGAAATGAATATCCGCAGTAGGTACACGTTTTTTCCCTAGATGCGCCGCAGTTGATTCGCCTGTAGCTCTTCGACGCCGACGCAAAAAGATGATAGTCCACATGGCCTAGGCAAGTTCATCACGCTGGCGAGGAGCACAGAATGAGGATACCCTGTGCGAGAAACCGCACCATCGCCCGCCCTGAAAATCTGCGCCCCTCATGTCGCCGCGTGTCAAAAAGCCGTAATCCACCGTCCCGAGAATACTGCACAGTATCAGAATACATCAATTCAGGCGAAAATCGAGTTGGGTTTTAGACAAGCCGTTAGGGATTGCGAATTCATTCTCTTTACTGGAGTCAACTACGATGCTCTTTACATCCCCGCCCCCAAAATGGACAACAGCGTCGCGCAATCGCCCCTACCTCACGTCTAACACTCATGGAAATTTACGGTTCTAGAAAGTCAGGCCTACTCAATACAGAGAGAGAAATGCAGCTCGAGTAATCATTCAAAATATCGGACAATCACGATAACGTTCAAGAAAACCGGTTAAACCAATTGATCACGCTCTGCGCGGCCTGCTCCTTGGCCCAGCCTAATCGGAGGACACGGCATCAATTCATCAGTTCTTGCGACCCCCAAATAATAATAATAATGCACATGTTCACTTACGGCTGTTCTCCACTGTGATATCGGCCCGCGTCGCAAACCCATGTACGACCCCCGAAAACACTTGAATGTGGTATGTTGCCTTCACCTCTGCTAAGATCAGCTCAGCCTTGTGGCGCGCGGGAGTCGGGAACGTCTGGTCAGTCTCTGTAAATCGTATTTGAGAATGAACTAGAAGCTGAAGTTGCGGGTAGATTATACCTGCGCAACAGAGCAAAAACGGTTCTGATATCAAGCATCAGTATTCATGTTCAATGGCATGCCGCGGAATAAAATATCTACTTTTAAGATCTCGAAAGTGTTGTTCTGTTATGCCTCCCGGATGAGCGAATGCAGCTGGATCGCACAGTGTGAGTATAACGAGTCAAACCGTTAGCGTGGACACAGACCTGCGGCGACATTATCAGTCGCAGCAATCTCAATGCTGAATGGGCCACCGAAGCAATATCCTGAAGGATTAGCATGAGCGCTAGTGAGCAGTGCATGCATGATAGACGCGAAGGTAACACCATACACCCACCTGTCGCAAAATAAACAGCGTCTTCGCCTTTGCAGAGAAAAGTGTCATTGAGGCGTTTGACGTACGAAATAGGTAGTAAGAAGTTTACCATATATTTTTCGCACTTCCTCAATCCATTTTGGTGTTTCCTTCCGCGCCGTTTCGAACTTGCCCATCGCCCAAGGCATCATCTCAAACCCGTCTTGCCCAATGTGGCTCGAAATATCATCTCCGAAGAAGTAATCAATCCCCAAGACGGTGTACCCTTGTAAATAATAACAATTATCAGCAACGAATCCGATTGATGATGGGATCTGACGCATACCGTGGCTCGCAAAATAATCCTGAAGCAATTTGGCGTTTATATAGAAAGGGCCGAACACGTCCGCGAAGTAGATGATAACTTTCTTCCGGCCGGTGGTGCCCACGGGCGGGTCAGAGATGTACGTCTCGATCCCGGCGATGGTCTCGATCCTGCCGACAGGATCGCCTTCGTGTTTCAAGCCTTTGATACAGCAATCTCCCATCGGGCCGGCGAGAGGAGGAGAGTTGGCAGTAGTAGTCGACATCGCCTTGATTTCTGGATCGGATTATGGGTGTTAATGGGATAGCGAGTTGCGTTGCATCCAGTATCGAGTGCCAGTCCTTTATATGTACGATATCGCAGGGCGTCATAATTGGGATTACAGAGGCATTGTGTATCAGTATGCGATCCTGCATCTTCTATCGCAGTGCCGGGCAATTACGCGGTCCATGGCCTGCGATACCTGTCGCGAGATAGGTGTATTATTGGACACTACGAAGGACACGTGAACTTGAAGCGACTGACTGCCGTGGGGTCAGTCAGTGCGTTACACAATCCAGCGGCCTATCGAGCGGATAGGTATAGATACATACGTGAAACCCGTTCTCACCGAGAGCCCATTTAAGAGCGCCTGGATATTTTTTGTGCTTATGGGAATAGCCATGAGAATATCGGGTTATCTGCATTGCAATCTTCTTAAATTATACAGTTTGACTCTTTGCACTTATGAAGTCTCTGTGAATCGCTTGAACCAGTTAATTACACCCCTCGCAGATTCTTCCTTCGCCCAGCCTGCGGATGAAGCATTTTTATTAAAATGAAAAAAATATTGGATGGTTGGCAGAATACGCACGAGAATTTTCAACGTTGGGATCGCCGCGTGTGGCGAACCCGTGCGACACGCCGGAGAAAAGCTGGACGTGATACGTCGCCTTTATCTCAGCCAGTATCTCTTCAGCGCGATGGCGTGATGCCGCTGGGAAAGATGAATCCGTCTCTGAATACGAGAGTGAGACTATGACAAGCATGGATGTCACATTAGACTGACCTGCGCAGGAGAGGAGCAAAGGTTCTAAGAGAGAAGATAATGATAAGTAACGCAATCTCAGAAAAAGAGGTTGTGGAAGCGTACTCTTCACTTGCTTGAAGTGGTCTTCGTTTAAAGCGGCGGGGTGCGCGAAAGCAGCTTGATTGCATTCTTAGATATTTGAGGCTTTACCCTACGCTTTGAATAACATACCGGCTACTACATTGTCGGTTGTCGCTATCTCCAGTGCAAACGGCCCACCAAAGCAGTAGCCTGTGACATCATTGTCAAAAATCAGACAGATAACAGATCGTTATAAAGTGTTCGTACCGACTGCCACATATTTCGCATCCTCGCCTGGAAGATTATGAGTAAAACATCTAGATAGACACAGCGAACATACCGTGGATCTTTCGCACTGCTTCTGTCCATTTAGGAGTCGCCTCCTTAGCCAGTCCTCGCACCTTAGTGAACCACGCCGCCCTATCAAAGTCAGGTTCATCCGAATGATTTTGAATCGGGTCGCCGAAGAAATAATCAAGTCCCAATACGTGGAAGCCTATCCATCCCGTCATTCTATCAAGGCATTGTGCGATAACACTGCGGTACACACCATGGGACGCGAAATAGTCTTGCAAGAGCTTGGCGTTGATGAAAAGTGGACTGAATATGTCTGCAAAGTACAGCAACACTTTCTTCGGCCCCGGAGTGCCCGCAGGGGGATCCGATATATAGGTCTCGACCCCTGCGATCGTCTCGACCCTCCCCACCGGCTCTCCTGTGTGCTTGACTCCCTGCGCGCAGTGGTCCGTTATTGGGCCGGCGATGACTGGCGATGTGGTGGTCATTTTCGCGTTGAATATACGATGTCGCAGAAGTTCTGCAGGCTGCTGGGTGTGGATGTACGGACGAAGGGAATCCTTTATATGAAATAGTCTGGCGTGAGAGTTTGGTAGTATCTTTGAAGGAGTGAGCGCATGGCGAGCTTTTGCGATATGATTTCGAATTTCATCAGATGTTCAGACCTGACCAGATGAGAAACGCACTTATACTCCTTCTTAGGTACGTTTGCATGACTTACGTGAAACTCTCGACGGTTTAATGAATTGACTTGAGGTTGAGGTTGGCGCCTGTGATCGCTAGTGCACTTCGACTGGGCCAGCGACTGGCATCGCCTGTTGTGGAAAGGGAAATATAACGCTCACACTAAGTATGCAATCACCAAGTGGTGGGCTGCTACTTACGATTACCCTCACGCTCTGAGGTTAATATATATCGTGGTGAGAACGAGTTTGAGTTCGAAAGGAAAGCGGATGATATTGTCCAAAACAGAGTATGACGCACCGGCCACCTATCCGGCCGGCAATTATCCCGGCAAAACCTCCCATCATGATGACTCTCTCACTGACGTTCAGGTTCTTTCGACTCTCAGCTTATTTTATCGAACTATGTACGCCAAAGCGACGACGATTTTCATTTTGGGAGGCCTTCTATAGCTTCATGCACATTGGCATCCATCGTCCCTGCTGAAATCAATTCGTAATCTATGCTGACATCCCTTGACATCCTTTTGTGGGCACTGGGCAAGTTTCTTGCGGATTTCTCTTTCATATTCCAGCAAGTGCTACTTTTCGGAGGCAACCACAAGTCAGCCTCCCCATGGTCTACTCTCAAATAACACCAGTTGCGATCACACTCTCAGACTCGTTTATCTTGTCAATGGGCGCGAAAAATCTACTCTCCTCTTCCCGAAACACCAGAACTCGTTGCTCAGCTTGGTCGTACTGGCTTCATGGTCAAAGATACACTGGCGCTAGATCTACCCAGCAAACTGGTTCGTTCAGACTTCTGGTTCCATGATGGCAACATCGTCATAATCGCGGGAGGCGCCGCTTTCAAGGTCCATCGCGGGCAATTGGAACGCCATTCCGAAGTATTCAGCGACCTGTTCTCTATCCCTCAGCCGAACGACCAAGAGCTGATCGACGGCTGCTGCTATGTGGAGCTGCAAGATTGCCCTTCCGACGTTTTCTACTTCCTGAGTGCTCTCTATGATGGTTTGTAAGTACCACTATCACGACACTTGCTTTTTCCTGCAACCCACGGCGTTGCTCTCCCATTACATAGGTACTTCAAAAAATCCCGCTCCTCGGACTTTCCTGTCATCGCCGCTGTCCTCCGCCTCTCCTCGAAATACCTCGTCGAACATCTGCGACAGCGCTGCCTCTCCCGCTTGGACGCGGACTGGCCATCGACTCTCACTGGATGGGACGAGCGCGAACGACGATCTACTGACGAAAACGGGCGCTACGTCCCGAGGGACCACTGCGCGCACCCGATCTTGGTCATCGAGCTCGCGCTGGACATGAACCTCCCCTCCATCCTCCCCGCGGCGCTGTACGACCTCTCCCGCTACGGCCCGAGCAAAATTATGACGGGGACCGTATCCCCACACACCGCATTCGAGCGGCTGGCCAGCCAACTGCACGAGACGCCTTTGCTTCTGGAACGGCCCGTCAGGCTCTCGCGCGATCTGCTGTGCCGCACTCTGCGCGGCCGGGAGGCCACGCAGCGCTACATGGCCGCGTTCATCGCCCGCGAGCTGCACTGCCGCTCCCCGGCCGAGGAGTGCCTCAACCGCGCCGACGGCGAGCCCCCGAGCCGCCCGTGCCACGAGTCGTTCTATTTCATCATGCTCAACATCCTGCGCTCCGTCGGCGGGATCGCCTGCGGGCGTGACGCAGACCCGCTCTACACGCTCATACAGGCGAGCGAAATGCTGACGCGGACGGACTTCTCGGACGGGCAGCGCCAGTGCGGGCTGAAGCTGTGCTCGGCGTGCAAGGCCGACTTTGCTGAGGCGAGCGCGAAGGCGAGAGACGAGGTGTGGTCTTTGTTACCCCAATGGTTTGGCTTCGTCGAGGGCGACAGGCCGACATCGCTTTTGGACTTGGACTAATGTGCTTTCGTCGCTCCTTGAATTTTTACTATCTATTTCTATCTTTAATACCCCCTCTCTTGCTTTTTATTTTGATTGTTGTACTGCGTCTTGATGATGTATGCCTTTGATAACTTCGCTGTTGGTGTAGCTTTGATTTGTGCATATGACGCTTGAGTGGCCGCATGAAGCGTACAAATCTACGTGCATTGAAAAGTTCACTCACAGACTGCAACTCAGTCTCAACGCCACATCTTTCAGCGAGATGTCGGCTTCCATTTCATCGAGTTTACGATTCTAGAACCCTTACGCTTACCACAAGCTGCCTGGGACGACCCAAAAGCACCAGGAACAAAGTACGATGTTTTCACATGTCTAAGGAACTATCTTCGATTTCTCGAAAACCAGCTCAACTAGACACCTAAAAACATCGTACTTTGTTCCTGTTGACTCATTCGTTCACATGGTTCTGTCAGTGATTTTCACATTGCATGCGTACATTTGTCTTACACCACGACTCCTCTAAGCTGCACATCGACCGCCTCGATCGTGGGGCGCATGGCCGGCTGGTGGGTCCAACATCTCTGTACGAGGTGCCAGATATCGTCAGGGACACCTGCAGGTCGTTGCGGACGATTGCCTTTCGTTATATGCGAAATAACCATACAGATGTTATCTTCATAATACGGGATGCGTCCGCTATAGATCTAAGGCGACGACAATAAAGGAGCGCTTCAGGTGATGTCTACAGCGCAATGAGTAGCAGGACGGACCTCATAAATCGTCATTCCAAAAGCGAATATATCGCTCGCAAACGTTGGCCGAGCGGTCGATCTGCCAAAATCTTCCGGGAGCAGCAGTTCGGGTGCCATCCAGCGTAGAGTACCAATTCCCGAATTCTCGTAATCATCGGTGGTACTACATCCAATGGCGAAGTTCCAGTCTGGGCGACATTCTGGGAAGGTCGAGAGTCCGAAGTCGGCTATGACGGCATCCCCGTTGTCGTTGATGAGGATGTTGCTCTGTGAAAGAGAGACATGGTTAACGAGTGAAGTAAACGAATGTGAATCGAGGTAGAAGTGGAACTCACGCCTTTCAAATCACCGTGAATTATCCCGGATCGCTTGAGGTGGACCATACCCCTCGCGACGTCCTGCGTCTGAGAAAAATATTTATTAACCATAAATCAGATGGGAAAAAAAATCTCACAAGCTTCTTGCGACAGCAGACGCCAGCGCCGGGTGCATCAGACTTGGAAGGAATGTATTCTGCAATGTTCCCGTTGTCCATCCACGGAAGCACAAGGTAAGGGACACCTTGATGTATCGATGATCCGATAATTTGAAGGATGTTCGGGTGGGGTCCCAGCAGCTCCATAATGACGAGCTCGTGAATGAAGTCCTAACGAGCGTATCAGCTATACATCGAAGAACACCGAAGTTAGTCCACCTTTAAATTTCTATTATCCTCTGTGCTTGTGTCGGTACTTGCACGTACGTACCATCTCGGCATTTTGATAGCCACGGGTCGTCCGTATAACTCAGCACGGTGTACGTTTGCAAATCCGCCAACACGGAAAGTAGGATCGACTTTCGTTACCGGGAGATCTCGATAAAAAACAACAATGCGAAGTTTCTGAGCTAGGGACATGTAGGACTTGTTCAAGATGGCGACGACGTCAGGATCAGCGAACTCTCGGACGATCTACTTAGCGAACCATTCTGTAAGTCTGTAATTTACAACTAAAGTTCTTAGATTACGCACTTGAGTAATGTTACGCATTGATCTCAACACAATCTCAGCAACAGGACAGACTAAAAGTTTGGTGAGCATGATCAGTCTATGCGGCACCGCACCTCCGAGAGGTCTTGGGATGAGGACAGTTCGGGGATGCTGTCCGACAAGCTTTATAAAGTTGGACATGATCTTCTATCAACTCGTGCCCTGACACGAGCAACGGGTTTGGGTCTAAATCATTGAATAGAATACTTGAATAATAAGGGATAATTTCTAAATAAATGTGTATTATGAGAAGATCCTCAGTTGAAAAGCAGTATCAGAGGTACGGACACATGCTATCTATCCCCTTTATGCAGAAATGCGTAACATTTCTGGGACGCTTCCTTTCCCAATATCTCCTGCATTTCTGGAAGGGTCAACGCACAGAGTTTACTGACGCTGTTGACGCGACTCATGACATGTTTGGCATTTTTGATAGTGATACCCGGGAGGGACCGTAGGAGCTCTTCCGCGGCGGTATTCACACCAGCACCGACGTCGGGGTCGTCGTCAGCCCCGACTGCAATGGCCTTCATGGGATCAGGTTCTGGGTTGTTGGTTTTCAGGTCGTTGAATATTTCCGACGTGGCATACGGCGAGGACGACCAAATAATGCGAAGTCGCGGGAATGATATAGTCAACAACACAATTTTGCTCTGAACTGTCGGTGACGTGTATTTAGGAGCATCGGAAGGGCCTGCGTGCTTCTTTGGTTGATACCTGCTACTCGCTTTCCCGTAGGTTTTGAGTTCTCCGATGGTCTGGTCATGATAACTTAGCAGAAAGATCCACTGATGCAGATATAGGTAACGTACGTCTAGTGAGAAAGACTTATCTTCTTCGAATTCTATCAGAAGAATGGGGTACTTGTAATTTGCGGCCATCATTTCGCACTGAGTATATCTGATAACAAATGTCAGAACAGACGCTAAGTGACATGAGGGTCCATCAGACTCACAATCGACCGCTATTGAAACTTTGAATTAGATCGGGAAGACTCTTGCGTTCTACACATATATCTGGAGTTAGAACATAGTCTCCGACCGTCAACGTGGCTGGTGTGACCAGAAGACTTGAAGCATGGAGCAGGGAGGGCAACGTTGACCTAAATTCGCGCATATCCACAATGACCTACAAAGATAGTCGGTATATCATTTTACGATCCTGGATTATGGGATTGAGCTTACTCGAGACGGTTCTTTACTAAGCTCTCGCCTGCCTCCTGCTAAACGAGAGCTGATTGTTTTTATTATGGCATCGCCTGGATCCCTGCGATCCTCGGTCAGCGTGATGAGCATCGACTGAAGAATATCGCGTCAGCAGAGAACATGCATTGCTATATTCTACTCACTCCGCGTTCTTTGATTAATCGCTGGAATGAGTCTTTTTCCTTTCGGATCCCAGCAAGGTATTTGTGTTCCTCGCAGCTATTGCTATACACCATGTGGTACACGCGAACAGCTAAACCTGGATTCGAAGTTTTGTATACCTGTATAGCGTCAATGAGCAAGCCTATGTACACGAGATACATAACACCCACTTCTATACGCCGCACAAAGTCCATGTCGGGTTCGAACATGACAACAAATTTAGGCTTGATCTCCTGTAATACTTGATCATCTGTATCATCTGAATATGCGCGGACAATAACTGTTTCCTCCGGAGTCAACAGCCCATAGTGAACATCGAATTCACTCTCCAGATTGACTGATCCCAGATCCAAAACGCCCATTGCAGCATCAACGAGGTTCATAGGCTGGGTCGATAAACCATCTTCATTTTGCGAATCCCAGCTAGATAGAAGTACATTCATCAATGTGCACTCTTCGACAAGTTACGATAAACGTACAATCGCTGGATCTCGTCGGCCTCGTTTTGAATTGGATATAAGGTTGGTTCTTTGGGCTCGGGTTTAGGGATGGAGGATCCCGCAGCTGGGCCTCCGCCACGCACACGACGTCTACTTTGCGCTCGAGCTGCCTTCTCCTTGTCTTTCTTCTTCAATGCATCACTGATGGTATCTTGTTCTGCAAAAATCCTATCAAATCCCTCCATAGTCTGTCTATTGCTGTCAGGCATAGGGATTTGTTTGTCGCCTTGTTTTTGGGCTTGTCGCTTCCACCACAGGTAGAGACGTAGCTTTCGCATCATCATCGAGCGCCCCCGATTTCCTGGTTGTGCCTCACGGTCTAGTGTGGACAGGAATTCGGTGAGAAGATTGCATTCTCGAGTTGATGAAGCCATGACCAGGATAGTATTCGAAGAGTTGGGCAATGCTGGTAAACACGATCAGAAAACTGAAGCCGGTTTAGTGACATTCGCTTACAAGTCGACTCAGGCTTCTTGAGGCGGTCTTGCCTGATCATTTCACCTTCAGCTTCCAAGATAATTTCGGACAGAAGATTCCATTTGGGCAACTCTTCGAGAACAGGGTCAAAGCCTTCCGGGAGCCAGCCTGGCCTGGCGTCCGTTTCCTTGCCTTTTCCTTTGAGAGTGACGCCCTCCGCCTCAGCCAGGGCTTCCCATGCGTCGTCGTCTTCAGTGAGATCGATAACCCGTTTTGGCTTCACTGCTGAGCTTATGGTGTAGCAGCGGCGTTGAGCCGATTGAAAGATGACGTTGGCGGCGTCCGTCAACATCCATGGAGACTGATGCTGTTTGACGGCGCCAGTCACAGTGATGGTATTAGATGCTATGAGAGTTTCTAGGTAAGCGTGAAATTGTAGGGGGTCATAAGTAAGAAGATAGCTAAAGAGTAGGTCAGTGAAACACTGCGTAGGCGGAAATGGGCATACATACTGCAGCAGACGTCGTAGTATCCCCAGATCATTGACAAGTTGCTTTGTCTTTGGACCAACTTGGTGCCAAACGGGATCCAACTGGCGACGAACAATGATCTCAAACGACCGAAAATATGCGTTCTCGACGTTGAAGTCATCAAGGTCCAACTGCAGAGCAATAGAGCAATGAGCCTAAAAAAAACGTCTCATATGCTGGGACGTACAGTGGTATTTGAACGCTTGAGCTCTGACAGCGTCGTGTTCATGCACTGGATAATGGCGTGATGGATGTCGGCCATCGGTTCCGTCAGGCTCTGAGATAACTCGACGACGTCAGCTCTTCGCCGCTCCAGGCATTTTTTAATTTCTTCGTGAAACCTGCGAGGTATTAGCGATGCTACAGTCCATAAATAATGAGATGTACCGAGGGTATATATGCACATTACGAATTTGTAATTCCTTCATGATGTTCTTGAGAGGCGATAGGCCACTGGTAATATGCTCAGGCTGGTCGGTGAATGCCTTTACAAAGCCTTCTTTATTCTTTTCTCGAAACAATCGAACGATGAACGCCTCCAACACCAATGGAGTGACTCTTGGGACCCATGTAAGTTTGAATATGTAGACAGAGGTATCGACATACTTTTCTGCGTGTAAGATAAGCATTCCAGTGACGAGGTTCGTCGGTATATCCCCCTGAAGCATATCAACAACCAATATACGGGAAGTCACAGATATAATGCCGCCTTGCAGGTACAGGTTTGCACTATGATACATGAATTATCGGGACTTCTGCGAGAGTGGTGAACGCACCGGTCCTTCGTTTCGTAACTGATCACTCTCAAACCGGGCTTCCTACAACCTATGATCCCAAGCTCTTCTCCAATTGCAGACTCCTCTTCCGGCGTGGCATTGATCAATAATACGAGATTTTGAGGAGTGTCATATATCTTCATCAACGTGCACACGATTCGGCGAAGGCCCAAACCACGGGCCAATATGAGGAGATCACTGGTAATTGGGTCATGGATCTTCGCGAGAATGCTCTTGTGGAATGGGAGTAAAGTTGGCATGTTTACGCGTCTTTGAAGGGACCAATACTTCTTCAGCGTTGGCTGGAGAAAGCAGCCCTCGTTCTTAATTCATGCAGGCAATGGTGTCAATTGTTGTGGTAGAGACCAAGGGGTGTTTCTATGATCACAAGACTCACAAGGCCGTGGCACGTTTCTTGGACTGCCATCGTCTTGCTTCTCCGAACTACATTGACCACCGATGGGAAAGTTGAACATCGCTCATCACAAATCATACCATCCTTATCGGAGGGACAACATCGAAAAGGTCCGAAAAGATGAGGAAGAAGCTAAGCTAAAGGAGGCGAAGGAGGAAGGGAGAATGATGCTTGCAGTGAGTAGTGGTCGGTGTATTCATGGGCCATTCACCAATGTGACCAGGGTTATAGGACGCCGAAGCGCGCATAGATCTTCTCCGCGAACGAGCTGGGGTTACGGAGAAAATTGAAAAGAAGAAGAGCAAACGGCGGCAAGACGAAGATGATATGAAGTATATCGCCTCGACGAGCTCAATACAAGGTGCAGTGTTGCCAACTACGAATGGGCACATAAATCTATTCGAAGATTTGGAACTTGTTAGTACGAATACCTTTATTTAATTCTTTGTACTCATCCCATTTGACAGAGCGCCATCGCTGCATCCGTCAAGGTAGCCAAGAAAGCTCCTGCTGAGACAGAGAAAGGCGTCCCTTTGGCCCCTTCAGCCAAGGATTTAAATCCGTGGTATTCATCGGATCGCGATAAAATAGAGGAACAAAATGAGAAGGAGCAGGAGAAAAAGTAATTAACATCTATACATCAAGAGCGCGTTTACACAATACTAACAATAATGTCCAGGAAACGAGAAGAATCCCGCAAGACGGCGCACGACCCACTCACATCAATAGAAAGACAACTCGCCTCTCGCTCTCCTAGCTCTAGTTCGCAGTCGAAACCGAAATATCGTTCTTCATTACCCTCAGCAACCGTCGCCGACAAACCTCCAGAAGTACAAGCTCGGCTCTCTCGTGAATCCTCGGAAAGGGAACGTGCATTGGAGTTGATACGACGTAAAAAGCGAGAAAGGGAGGTTACCGCGACACCAAGCACGGTACGCGGAGAGTCAAGTAGTGGATATGCGGACGTCTTCAATCGCCGAGAGGTTGAAGAAGCTCATAGGTACCGCGATAGGCGATGGGATGGGACATCCCGCCGCGATTATGACGAACGTGGCAGAGACCGACCCAGAAGGCAATGGTGAGATTGCCTTCTCCATGTATCATTAGTGTACCAATTGATCCAAGCGGACTCATCATCATGAAATCTTCCCTCCAAGAAAGATATCGTTGCATATCATATGTATCAACTGGGACAGGCCCTTCTATGTCATAGCACGGAACAAATCTCAATCTCAGGTTGTCTAGATATACCTTCATCCCAAATCCCTCCTGACCTCAGCTGGTCACCAGCAGGAACCAACACCACTCGTCGAGCCAGAGGGGATATGTCAATGGCACTGAGATCATGGGCCCATATCGGCGGTCCTGAAATACGAAGTTCGCGCAACACCGATAACGTCCTTCCACGTTCTGCCCTGTCCTGCAAGAACCACAATATAGTGTCAAGGCTGGAAGGGTCTCCAGCAGTTATTAACTGTAGGTTGGTCAGGCGAGACAAGGGAATCGGCATCTGAGGTTCGCCATACGGGGAGACAAGGGTAGTCGGTGAATTTAGGTAAGAAAGGACGCTCTGGTGGATGTGTGAAATGGTGAGAAATTCGACAGATATCAGGTGCAGGAGTATGCTATATGGATGGCGGAGAGACTCCGATGGCCCAGGGGCAGTGCAGGTCGAAGAACCCGCGTAAGTATGCACATTGCCAGGAAAGATATTTTCTAGAGATAGTTCCTCGAGCTGTTTGAAGAGCAGACACTCGAACAGGGCCTCGAATAAATGTTGAGTGCTGCGTGATGCTTCTTTTTCCACATTGGCGATTCGAAGGTTTGTTACGCTGGGGAATCGGAGAAATGATATTAAAGGAAGTAACATATCAGGATCAACATATGAGAGGGAGAGCTTTTTGACGGATGGGAAGAGGACCATTTGTTCTGCCGAAACGGGACGAAACGGCTCTCCAGCCGGGAAAGGATTTGTGTGAGTAAACATAAAACTCAGATTCTCCAAACAGTGCGCGTTGGCAGTGAGGAGGCTTCGTAATTCCCTGGTAAGCTCGAGGTGTGGCAATGTCATTTTGAGTGACGTTAAATGTCCGGGGGTGAAGGCGGGTGGCAATATCGGTACAAAGGAGAGAGCGACTGACTTAAGAGCTGGAAAATTGGTGTGAAAACATTCCTGGGTGGCCAGGCCGCCTCTGTCGAGGTTGATGTTGAGGAATGCAAGAGACTCGGGACAGTTCCTAGGACAGTCGAAGTGTAACTGGGAATATGGGCTTTGAACGCGGTCGATGTGAAGCTCCTCGAGACAGGGCATGGATACTTGTGGAAACGCAGACAGCAACTCCCGCACAGGAGAAAATCGGGTGCTCAGGATGTGAAATCGCCTAAACCGAGCGGCGTGTGGGGCGAGAATAGAAACCAATTTGTGAACTGAAGACTTCGCTCCATCCTGAAGCCCCGGCGTAGATAGGCCACACGAATGAGTAGTGGGTGTTTTTTCACGGTTTGAAGTTACAAGCTGGATGTAGATGTTTAATGTCGATTGTCCAGAATGTTCCAAGAAGTGTTCGATGAGATCGAATCCTGCAAGTCGTCTGTCGAGGCAGTCGTATGTTCGGGTTCGTGTTACTGCGTGATTGAGGACAATGGTAGACCAGAGAGACGGGGTTTGGAGGGCAATGGATCGCCACGTAGAGCAGACAGCCACGGTCGTTAAAAGAAATGCCCTCCTCTCAAATGGGTCGCGATATTGCGTGCTGCATTGCAAGATCTCTCGCCAAAGTTCTGCAGGAAGTTCATGTATGCTCGGAGACATATTGGCACCTATATCAATCAGCTCTGTGCATGTGCAGCTTCGACTGAACCAACGCTTACAAGTTTGTCTGAGGCTATTGGAACGCTTTTTCTTACACTACGGCGTTTCTGTATAAGCAAGCAAGCGAGCCCGCGTAGCGCAGGCGTTTTGTCGTCAATTTATAAGTCAGCAGTCTTCATGATAATAAGGGGTAAAGCCTGTCAGGTCTCAGTTGCAAGAACGTGCTGTGCAGGGTGGTTTGCATTGATTTGATGTTGTCCCTAGGGATCAGATGAATTAAGGAATCCCTTCAAATGGATTCCATTGGGAAAAAGGTTGCACACGTAGCTTTGCTCCTTGAAATTGATAATCCGCTTTATTCGCGACGAAGAGCAATTCAATTTCTCCTTTTTCGCGCTGTTTTCGCGGGACTCGGAGGTGGAAAGCGCGACTTGAGTCACCGACTTCGGGTCACGCGGAGCGCAATATACGGCCAATGCCGACTGGGCGGAGCTTTAATTTTACGACTCTTCAACGGCGCTCTTGTCGAGGTTGTCGACCATCACGCCGCTTGGACTACTTTGAGTGAAGGCGCTGTGCTTTCTAGTCCAATCTACGAACTCTTCTTTACATCAGGCACACAGGTCTCTTGGATCTCAGACTTCAAGATCTCGAGCTTTGCACAGGCTTTGCACCCTACAATCTGGTGCATACAAGTTTCTACCTGGTTGTTCTATCTTTTGTATCTTGTCTTGTATGCCCTTGCATTCAATTTGAGGAGTCAAGATTTCGGCTCGGCCGCGAGACCCGATGTAATGCGGCGGTCCTTATTACCTGTCAGCGCTTCAGCAAAGGCTGGTTTCACAGACTCGTCGATCATTCCTGGATTCATTGAGCGCTCGACGTCGACGCTAATGTATTGCTAGCTTTCTATGCGGCCCTCGCTCTTCGACAATCGTGCATGCGCTATTGTGGACGACCCGTCTATGTATAGAACGAGCTGCACGTTGATACAACGATCTACTATGCGAATATCCTGTCTGCTGGATGTATATCAGCCTTCTCGTCCACAGTCCATTCGTGGTCTTTTCGAAAAACTCATCACGCACACCCAAATATAACTGAAATAATCAATGATCGGAGTATCCATAAAGCAATGGACATGCAGTTTCCAGGCAAGTCATATCAGGCTATATCTGCTGATCCTTCTCACTAGAAGGTTTGCATTCCAGCTAAAGATCAAGAAAGATGCTGATACCTCATCTGTTATGAACTTCTGCTATCAGCCACGTTTCTTCTATTTCCTGTGGCTTCGACGATCGCCATATGGCCAGAGACATAGCCTTGCCGACGATCTTTGATCATATCTACGAGCGTGGACTTAGCGCTGGGCGTCATAGCTCGTCTTCATCGGAGCACGTCTTTGATTGTGGACTGAGGAAATCACAATGTCGTTGAATCCACACTTACTTGTCCAGTTGGCAGTTCCCACATTCACCATTTGCAAATCTACGTCCGCCTACAACAGCACTGAATCAAGTTAAGGACGTCTTTTGGTGTTTTAGATTGTCAATTTTTATCACTTCTGTGTATCATCAGGCATCATCAACAATGTCCTTTTCGCGTGAAGAGCGCGGATGCTACTTCTCACGGACAAGAGCGGCGACATAATGATACTTCCTTCAAGTTGGGCCGGGTTATGGGAGGGGTTCAATTAGATCTTCTGTTGTAATATTCTGTATTGATAAATTTCCGGAGGGATATTGGATTTCAGTGGCTAGAAGCATTGATATTTTAGTCGCGTTCCTTGAACGAGACGCAAGGACATTTGGCGGAAGTTTAATCTGAGTTTCAAATGTACGGCGTATTGTGGCTGCCTCGCTTTCGAGGACCTCACCGACATCGCCATCCTCAAGCACTATCTTTGCAATGGTGAGTCCACAACGCACGCGCCGACGAGCTCCAGCAACTACGGTTCATCCATGTTGGAACATATAACGCCCAAACGAGATTTTGAGATGGATGGTGCGTATGCAGTTTGGATGACCTTCTGCTCCGAGCTCAAATCAATCCACAACAGAACCGTACCAGCCTTGAAAGCCAGAGACATATTATGTTTCAAGGCTCTTCTGACGCAGAGCCTGCGTAACTGCGGCGATGAAGCGTTTATTGCTGGGCTGTGTGTATTTCGATGCATGCAGCGCTAGAGCTCCGAGGCGCATTGTACTCTCTCTAGAGATCGCAATGCTAACTTCGTCTCCATGACCAGCCTCCCAAAGCCAAGGCCGGAACCGGAAAGAAGCCCGCTGCTGCTCCCTTCGGAGCCAGCAAGGCCACTAAGGCCAAGAAGAACCCTCTCTTCGAGGCCACCCCCAAGAACTTCGGTATCGGTATGTCGATGTATTTTTCTTTTTCGCTCTTCGATTCTTATAGTTGCATAGGTCAGGACATTCAGCACAAGACCGACCTTACCCGCTTCGTCAAGTGGCCCGAGTATGTCCGCCTTCAACGCCAGAAGGTCATCCTCAGCCAGCGCCTCAAGGTCCCCCCTGCTATCGCCCAGTTCTCCCACACCCTGGACAAGAACACCGCTACCCAACTGTTCAAGCTCCTGAACAAGTACCGCCCTGAGGCCAAGCAGGAGAAGAAGGCTCGCCTCCTCGCCGCCGCTGCCGCCGCCGCCGAGGACAAGGAGAAGGATGCCAAGGTAGTCGGGCAGCTTAACGAGTATGTCACCTGTTTTCTGATGAGGATTTATTCAGGACTCCAAGAAGCCCTTGTTCGCCAAGTACGGTCTTAACCACATCGTTGCCCTCATTGAGGCCAAGAAGGCTGCTCTCGTCGTCATTGCCCACGATGTTGACCCTATTGAGCTCGTCGTCTTCCTCCCTGCTCTCTGTCGCAAGATGGGTGTCCCCTATGTCATCGTTAAGGGCAAGGCTCGTCTTGGCACAGTGGTGCACAAGAAGACCTCTGCTGTCCTCGCCATCCAGGAGGTTCGCAGCGAGGATCAGCGCGAACTGGCTACCCTCGTCAGCGCCGCCAAGGCCAACTTGTAAGAGCTCTCCTACAAATTGTAGCCAACTTTCCTGACATCTCTTCAACAGCACTGACAAGTACGACGAGCAGCGCCGCCAGTGGGGTGGAGGTCTTCGTGGAACGAAGTCCGTCCAGATGCTCCGCAAGCGTGCCAAGGCTGGCGGTCAGACTCTCAACGCTGCCAGCTTCACCAAGCTATAAGTGGTCCTTTGCTCGTGCTGCGGAGGTCAATCGCTCTCAAAAGATGCCTAGCTTCAGTAGTGGGCTGTCGTCGCCTTGTATTTACTTACACGCGGATTATCATACCGGGATGTTGCGCTCTATGCAGTGTGCTGCGTGATATCTTTGTAATTTACACGTCTTCAGTGAATTGTCGACACCAATTGTAGCAAGATTACGCCAGGCTTGAAGCCCGGAGTAGGTAACAACGAAAATGTGTTTCTTGTCTTATTGAATTATCTGATGTACGCTTCGCCCACTGTCCTCGTCGACTGCAATCTCGCCGATCATTACAACTCATTCTCATCTGATATCGCGAAGTGACTAGCTGCATCTGGGATTTTGGGTACACTGTCAAAAAGTTTGCATTAAGTCTTCCGTCCTGTGGGATCGATGTCTATAAAACATTTCCACTTGTGCCCTTCGCAAAGTAAACAGGTCCAGTATCTGTTAATCGATATTGAGTTGCCATACTTCGGGAAACGTATTTTGTGGGTTGGAGCGGGACTGAAAACCCAGGATGCAGCGATATCTTCCCAATGCCAGTCAGTATCGGATGGTCCTCAAATTGCATAGATACGACTTTCGCACCTCTCCACTGATAGTCCCACTTTTTCCACTTGATAGCGGGGACACTTCCAGGTGGTAGTTGCAGATCTGGAGAAGGTGGCGAAATAGCTCGTCTGGATCGTTTGGTGTAACGATATGGTGCCGAACGAAGAGTGTTGCATTCGCCTGAGCACATGTATGTCATCGTTTTTTCAGATAGGATGTGTCGAAACCCACCTTGAGACACGCTGACCGCAATGCTCTAAAGAAGCGTACGACGTCAAGCAAGGGGAAGCCAATCCACTCCAGCATTGTGATATCATCCAAGATTATCAGCGCTGGTTCATCCTTCGCCGAGTGGTCCAGATATTCCTGCACGCGGTATATCACATCTCGCAGACTACCGCTCCCATTTTGAATGCTATCGTCCGGTGTGACGAACGAGGGCTGGGCAAGCGCGAGCACATCGACGAATTCGAGCGCGCCTGCGGCGATGTGGTGCTGGAGGTTTACGTTCTGCGACGACGCGTCAATTCGCAATCTCGCGCTTTTTCAAAGGCGCGTGAGACGCACATTCTTGGATGCGAGCGCTGTCCACCGCGAAACGCTCTCCGAGACGGACAGGACGAGCGATCGTGGATTTTTGTGCTGCTTCAGGTGCGTCGCGAGTGTGCGATGCAGAATGAAGTCGCCAGGGGCGGCAAGAGCGTCGGTTATTAGCAGGATGATTCCATCGGGTAGGTCGGAGAGCTCGAACATCTTATGAATGCGCGAAGTGAAGGTAATTGGTAATTGAGTGACTAGTAGTAGACTTCGATTCTCGAAAAGTTGTCGGAAAGTGGGATTTGTTGCGTTGTTTGCCAAAGGTCCTAACAAATCACTATCGGCATACGCGCTTCAATTACGGCCATCACAAAGCCATCATATCATGCCTGGAAGCGGCAAATTGGCGGCAAATCAGAATCAAGAAACACGAAAGAAGCATCAGAGACTCATCAAAGAAAAGTACGAGTCCGGTGTTAGGCTGATTATAGGCTACGACACAAGGCAAAGCTATAAAAACTGGTACTTAGTGCGCTCGATGAAGTTGGCTAAGGGCTTCATTACGATATGTTTTCGAATAAATAAACATTTTGAGAGCGTCGTATTTGAAGGGTTCCAAGTTATCCGTGTTTCAAAAGAGAACAGAGCGAAATCTAAGAAAAAACATGATTAAGAACAAAAGCTACAGTAGTCATCCTATGCTTGGTGTGTAACTCGTTTCAGAGCAAGCTTAAATGGTGCGCTTTCTTTCTCGTGAGGATTTTGTGTTACGTGGATTGGATGTGAAGCACGTACCTTTACATTGACCCACTGTATAGCTACATCCTTTACCCGATATTTGAGTACTTCTTTGCATTTTTCGCACTGAATATGATCACCCAACGCCAGAAGCGTGTTTTTCAGCTGATGGATAGGTAAATCTGTTTGAGGCAGTATGAGGCTCAGTTGTGCATGTCAGGACAAGCGATGGTCACATTTTACCCACCTGGCCGTGAGTCCCATGCTAGATATGATACTGCAAGGGCCCATGCCCGAGATAGGTTCTTTTGTTCTTCAAAGCCGCAAGTTTGTGTCGCCGGGTGAGGAGGTGGCGGCTGCAATAGAATTCTCTTCAGAGACTCTATAAGCGTTATGTGGAGCACCATGAGTCGCCGAAGGTAGGCTGCTCCCATTGTCGTCACCAATTCGTCAGTCAGCTCCGAGGGCCTATACGACAGGAGATGCGAGGAGCACTTCACCGCTAGCTCGTGAATATCGAATTGTGCGGCGAGCGTATACACCTCGATGGGCTGGAGTGGGGCATAGGATAGGAGCATATCAAATAGCGACGACGATGCTGATTCGGAGTTGAATATATGATCTTTTGGATGCATTCCACAAAGGGACATTTGTCTAACGGCCGCCGCCAAATGATCGAAGGTTGGAGAACACTTTGCACAGGAAATCCCGTACATTGCGTGGAGAATGATGTTGAGGACAGAGGAGGTCTCGTAAATATTTACGATCTTCCCCTCGAATTGTTTATCGTGCAAAGGTGATCCCAAAAACCCCTTGAACGCTTCGGGGGTTGTTTTCAGAATGGCCTGCGAATTGACATAGAACAGAACAGAGTCTGATGAGAGTATTGTTCTATCCGACGTAAGATTGTGCGATCCTGGAAAAAACACGGGGGAAACGGAAACAGATGAACCTAGAGCCATCGACGACATTTCATCGATGTCGCCAGAATTTGACGCCGAAAGGGATTTGTGAGACTACAGTGAAAATCTATTAATACAGCCTTGTAAACTGAAACGAGGGAGACTAATACCATGATGAAGCTCTGGTGGCTGAGGAAAGAGGTGCGTTTTTTGAAGAGTTTCGCGTTAGCAAGCTCAACGACTTCATTTGAATATGTCAAAATTTGCTCCCAACGCCCCGTCGCGGTGGAATTTGCCGATACAATATTCAGGCCTCAGGCCCCCTAAGGCTTCATGCATCATGATTTACGACATGGTCATGAACTTGGACCTGGTGCCACTTAATAACCCTACGCGGTATTAGTATCATTAAGGCATCGATTGTGGACGCCATTTTCAAAATCTTATTCTGCAATACCCCTCGCTGCGAAATGCATCTAGCTATCCCTTAAATTAAAAAATCATTCGTAAATCAGCAGTTACGGTATCAAGTGGGTAATCTGCTTCTTGTTCTCAAATCCTTCTATAGAGATGATCGGAACATTTTCCACTTGATAGGCCCTGTCGAGGCTCAGAGAGGTTCTCCAAGTAATATTTCTGATGATCTTTTATTCAGATAATTATATATCTAAATGTCAATCTTGTCAAACCACCCAGAAATCCCTTCGCTTCCTGGGTATGTATCTTGGTCAGGCATTACATCACTTTCGACGTCAATACATACAGCCTCATCGGTTTTGCCGGTCGGCGAGTGGAGTAGCATTCAATGTACGTGCGCTTAACACAACGAGAAGGATTACCATCGCTTCGGGCTCAGGGAGCCAATAAGAATAAGAATAAAAATTGCATGAGCTTCCGGGAAGAAGTCTGGCTGCTACCTTGACTCGGACATTCAACCGACCCTCAACGATTTCGGGTGTAATCAAGGAAATCATATAGTATATTAATACAGAATATTATGACTACCGTACAGCCTAGAAATTTGTGAATACCACTAGAAATGATAGTACAATTCCGGTTTAAAATAAAATACACACCAGCGGTATCAGCGTGCGTCGGCGAACGTTATAATTGGTCCGGCTGTGCCCATTTCGCAAGCATCCTGATTCGTTGGAATAACCAACCCATTGATCGGGCTGAAATTCTATTTCGCACGAGCCTGTGCGACAACAGCATATCTGATTGGACGGGGAGGTGATATTCAAGTCGCACGCGTAAACGTCGGATTTATAGACTTATAAAATCCAAACCCTCCGGACAAAACCGGTAAGAGAGCGCCAGAAATTTGTGTTGAAGCGGCAGCAAAGAAAGAAGACGACAACAAAAGGATATGCCCATCAAGAGTTCCTCGATAACATCCACGGCGAGATGAGGATGGTTAATTGAAGGTTCGTGCCACAATAGTCGCGGACTTTCAAACACAGGCTAAAAAGGGCATTTCTTTCTATTTTGTCATTTTCCAATGCAAGGCCTTTTTCGGCCGCTTTATATCCCTAATCCTTGGCTACATACATCATGTGGGCGAGTCTTGGGCGAGTCACTAAGAAATCCTTTTACTTTGTGACAGATCGCAATTTTTGCTACCCCATGTATTTGCGAGTAGTCGTGTAGCTGATGGAATAGGACCTTGTGGGACACCCCAAATCGGAGCAGGACCATTGAGACACAGGTGTCAATGCTAAAAATAGAGTGCGAAGGGGACAGAGAAGGCCAGAATTGACAGAAGTTAAGTCTACATAAACTGCCTTGGCGTGCTTCGGCGTCAGATTATGTGAGCCGTATGCTAGAAGGGATGAGAGACGTATTACTTAGGCTCAGGAAGTAAATTGTTCAATAACCTATTACTAGTATGGTCAATTGCCAGTGGACGGACGCTGACCATAATTATAAGTATAGGGGCGCCATATAAATTCAGCCAGAAGCCGACTGACTATTCGCAATCGTTGTTTGATACCTGCCGACCTCCAAAAAAGATGGCGTCGTGTGTATAGGATTTATTCTGGAGTGGCAAGCATCGCGGGATGACCTCATGGCTTTCGTTATAATTTGATGCCCGTCGGTCCCATTCAGCGCGATAACCATTAATACAATGCCCTGTGTATTTCTTTGCGGTTATTTTCGAGAAAGCAGCACTTGCCAGTGTCGGCATTTTGATCATATGCATGATGGAAATTGGGCTGCCGAGGAAAAGTTGAGCAGGCTGCAGCAGACTATCGTCGGATCAAAGTAACGAGGACCGGCACGCGGAGGAGTCCGTCAGTTATCAGTCACCTGTCAGAAAATTGCTGCAAGTTCGCCGTGAACCCATATGCAGAGTATTGAAATCCTGACCTAAGGTGTGCTCGAATTCCGTAAATTGGGAGTTGATCGAGCACCGATGTTTATTATTGAAGATACTATCTCCGCGAAGGTAGTAGACAATGTCAGTTCGCAGCAGCTGCCTTGAATTAGTAGTAGTCAAAGTGAAAAATAGCTCTGTTCTTTCAAACCCTTATGCTCTAATGAAAATGCAGGTAGTACCGATTTCATGTGTATGAAGACAACTACAATGCACAGACACGCCATAAGAAAACAAGAAAATCCTCAGGCAAGTAGCGAGAATATTGCATGAGAGTAGGGTTCTTGCGGCCGCTACGACGCATGCAGTTATTGCTCCTCAAAAGTGGAGGCAAATATCTTGCATGTGTGAGTAAGGCACGGAGAAAACCCCACTCACACCAGTAATCCGGCGATTCACCTTGATGATACGTCGCATCCAACAGCACTCAATTACACGGAGGAGACAGGAATGAATCATTCACAATTGTGTAGTATCTTATAGGTACGACGACGTAGCCTCGTGCTACTACTACATAAATACCACCATAATACAGTGCTCAATCGGTGCAGTGGAGCCGTCGTGATTTAATAGTGACTACAATATCAAAATTGGCATAAGGTATCACTGGAATATCCCCTACCGTAAGCATGCACAACGTGTGCAACTTCTACAGTGACGCCAAACCCAGAGTCGTACTCAGACGTATGACCTCACTTGCATCTCATAATGGTCCGTATTTATTTCAATACCCAATCGCCATAGAGCTGCTGGCTCTACAATAACCCTGACCGCCGTGTACGGTGATTAGGTCAAAGTAATCGCATAGTCTCCTTTTATTATAGGTGCCATCAAAGACAGTTAATGAACATTTCATTGAAACTGGGGCAAGAGGTAATTAAATGGTGTAGTCGGTTCACGGATCAATAGCTTCCAGGACATTATATTGACAGCTGCTTCCACAACCGATTTTCAAATTCCAAACATTTTAAGACCGTCGCATTAGT
The DNA here is from genome assembly GCA_016801325.1 of Hypholoma fasciculare. Taxonomy (NCBI): domain Eukaryota; kingdom Fungi; phylum Basidiomycota; class Agaricomycetes; order Agaricales; family Strophariaceae; genus Hypholoma; species Hypholoma fasciculare. The sequence continues at coordinate 27,518 of JAEKIV010000339.1, forward strand.
CGAAATCATTATCTTGCCGTGAAGAAGCAATCAATTTTTAGATATCCGAGCACATTGATTATGTACACCATTCAATTGGGAGCGGTGAGAGAAAGTACTCGGCGCAATGTAAGTTTGGAAATCCCAACGACTAAGTAAATATCTACAGGAATTTGACTTGGAAGTCGTATGGAACTCAGCAACACTAAGTTTTTTTAACCAAGAGATCCCGAGGGACGTCGGACTACGCTTCACAGGCCCTACAGATACATATTTAAATGGTATGCAGCAACATAAATAGGAACCGAGGTGATGTCCAAAGATTCTCCTGATGAAGATGGGCTAAACCCTCTACAATGAGAGATCTGGAGTGTGACGACCTCTAGTCGACCTCCACTAAATGTATGAAAACGTGATATGTGCTGCAGCTACAGTCATACATCGTCAGAGACTATGGCATTGATTAGTCCATGTACAGAGCAGTAAGAATTGCACGAGAGCGTTAATCCTTGCGGCCGCCACGACACATGCCCTGTCGCCCCCCCAGTAAAAGAGGAAGCCGACTGGTGCACGAGTGAGTGAAGCTCGGAGGGACTCCCGCTCACGCCAACACTTACTCTGGGGACCTGGAGACTTTAAGTCTCTGCGATAGATGTACCACGTAGAAGTGAGAGAGGGGAAAAGAGACCGATGCAATACCAAATGATAGCTGCTCGCCTTTATATGCCTCAGGGTACTTCCTATTTAGGCAGACAAGATATGGCACCAGATTAGCAAGAACTTCGTGATCTACGAGAGACGTGATTGGACGGCGTTAAAGGCAGAAAGAAGATTGAGGATGGACCGACAACCCTGTTGTCTAGACCTTTTTGATTGTGCTTTGAAGGCTTTAAATAGAACCGTAGGGTCGTCTCCTTATTTGAGAAACCGGAGGCGATGACATCATGGGGATATTGGAGTCTTATGTACCGCTCTTGCGCGGCTTCATGGTTTCCGTGGCTAATGAGCTCATGCGAAGATGGGAGTGACGTAGATCTTATGTCGGAGGCTATTTAATGGAACGCCCGGGTCATGAGAGTGCAAGTACCCAATTTCGACCATGAATGATAACAACAACCTTTCCAACAACACACGCAATCCTATGCCAGGCTCAAGCGGACCCGTCGGTTCTAATATAGGAGATAACGTACGGTAAAGCGGGATTTTTTGTATTGTATTGCTCCAACTGAGCTTTCGGCAGCGGCGTAGCCAAATTGATCCACGGTTCGCAGAATCTCACTGCAGTCCATGCGGTTCATGCGGTTAATACTGACTGTTGTCTACTATTGTCAGGTGCAGGAGAGAATATCCGTGGAACGATGCTCGGGGCTGTAGATACTGTGGCCAAGGAAGGTCCATCCAAAAACGACGAGATAGCGCGGCATGGTCGGCTTGAAATGGAAGGCGGATTGGCCAACATAAAAGGCCGCCACTATGATCAGCCTTCTCACCTCCAGCCAACCAACATCCACGACAGTGGTTCGACCCAGGGAACCTATGGAAATCGCACGGTTGATTCCTCAGGTTATGGAGTTTCTGATGCAGCAAGCGGCCTGAAAGCGGGTAAATAGTGCAACCTTCTTATTCTAGATCAAGCCACTGCAAGATACTCACTGTCTGATAAGTAACGCATAGAAACGAAGGGAAACGACCGACATGCCGGTAGTGCGCAATACCCTCTCGGGGTCGGAGCTGAACCCGGTTGGGGAGCCACAGCAGATCCTGCCCAGTCTACCACCGTACAGAACACAGGTATGCTCGTCTTAAGATGCGCTATGTTGCGTTTTCTAATTTATTTAAATAATAGGGAACCGGCGGCAGACAGCGAAACATTTAAATAAGCGCTTACCAACGGCCATCCACACGGTTCGAGTAGCTACGTATCGGAAACAGAATAGAAAAATTCTGCCCTTCATTGAGGATTTGCGAGAGCATCCATATCTGTCGATGAGATACATAAGTACAGGCACTGGAATCAGCCATTTCCAGTGATTTAATTTAATCGACAAGGTCTAGTGATCGAGTGTCTACGCGTTGTTTCGTATCTAGTGGGTTAACCATATGTATATTATTGCGCGCTCATTCAACGTGAAATTGGACGTAAGGCGTGTAGGAGGTAGACAGCCATCTGCATTAAACATTTAGAAAGGTGTTACGCGTTACACATCGGCTGAAAGAGCGCTTTCAGGGATGCCGACGCCACCGCAACGCTGAGCGCCACACACGAATGGGAGTGCCCCAATAAATGAACAACATTTAGGAATATATCCTACCCAACACAATAGCGAGCATAAGTACATAACAAAAGGAAGGTCAAATTACGATTAGAACATATTGTAATAAAATGGCAGGGAGGGAATAATGAATGTGAGTGGATCCTACGGCATTACGCCGTATCAATGATGTTGCAGAATGCGTTGGAATAGGTGAGATAAAAATACACTTGTCAGCCACCAACCAACCGTTTGTACGGTCGGTCATGGGTTTCCCGAATGAGACCGAGAGCGACGAGACTCTGTGATGTGTGTAGAACTGAAACGACGATGGTTTGAGAGGGTCTGGGCTGTGGGACTAGCCCCGGGAAGTAAGGTAGCCGCTGCGGCGCCAGAAGCGGCGCTAAACGCCAGCGCAACTGCAACTGCAACGGTCTTTTCGAGCTGGCCGACGACAAAGGAAAAGACACAGGCGAATCGGAGAAACCTATCGCAGCTCGCGCAGCGCTCTGATCACGTCGTACATGTCCGTGTTCCACTCGCCTGTCCACGGCGCGGGCTTTTCGGCGAGGTTGCGCGTGACGGTCATCTTGAAGTCGTGGCCGTCGTCACTCGGCGGGAACAGCCAGTTCGCAGGCGCGATGAAATCTTGATCGCTGTCAGCGAACGCGCCACTGGACAGGGTCGAGGATAATGAACGGGTGTGTTTCATGTGGTGAGGTAAGGGCAGGGCGGACACAGGCACGAACAGCTCTGAATCATCGCCGGCAGACGGCAGGGCCCGCTTCGGCTGCTGGGTTGGTGATGGCGGGGAGAATAGTATGGGGGATCTGGGTGAGTCGCTGGTAGAAATCCGGGAGGAATTAAGGTCGGATATGGCGTCGTCCTGGAGGCCGAGCTGGTGCAGGTCGTCTGTTATTGTATCCATAGTGTTCTCCGAGTCGACGCCTATCGAGTCGCGCCGTCGCGCCGGGCGAGAGAAAATGGAGGTCATGGATATGCTCGCGCGCCTGAACATTTTCGTCGTTTTGTCGTTCGGTGATGGTTGTCGATCTTTCGGCTGATTGGGGAGCAGCTTCTCGACAGGATCAATGGCATGTGTGGGACCTGTCTCCCCGTCGTACGGGTTGGCGCCGAATTTTTGCACGAGCTTGTTGAAGCTACGCTGGTGGTGTACGTCCGCCAGGGCATGGGATGTGGAATCCTCGAGATAGATATCATAGTCAGAACCTTCGCCGTCGTGAGTACTCTGCAAAGATAAAGAGCCCTCGAAGGTAGACGCTGTCGCCGAAAAGGGGGGAGTGGAGGCAAGGTCATCTTCGCTGATAAGATCAAGAGTATTTGCAGAGTCCTCGGGAAAGAAGTTGGGAAGCGGAGAGGTCGACTCCCCGGCAAAATGCAGCGTGCTCAGAGTCTCGGTCGACATGTTAGTGATCTCGTACGCCAGATGAGAAGGGATGGGGTGGATGAGCGCGGTGAGGCCGCGTTTCTGGGCTTTGCCTTTCGTTTTCGCAGGCTTCGATCGCTTTTTGTCCAGTATATCTCGGAAATTGAAGGGAGAGGTGGAATGCGAGCCTGCGCCGCCTCGGCCTGAGGGACGTATGAAATTTGCATCGCTGCTTTGAATCCGATGAATTGGGGGAGGGTTGAACTGTAGCGTTTGAGGCTGTAGAGAAGGTAGAGGGGGTGCGAGTTGTTTGGGCCGCGAAGCGAGTCCCCCACGACCACTGGGGCGGAGAGACATAGGTGCGAATTCGGTGGTAGACGCACCCGGGCTGACAAGCTTTGGGAATATGTCGTGTTTTAAGACGACGGCGCGGCGTCGTGACCCACTACCGCCTCTTCCAACAACTCGTGCGGCTAACTCGCTCTCTGTCGTCGATGTTGTAGACGGTCGACGTTCTTGCAGGATGTCGTCCAGAGGTGATAGTGGTTGCTGAGAAGGTATCGGATTAAATGTTAACTCTTGGCTCTGCTCCGGCTTCCTTGCATCGGAATTACCACCGCTGAGGAGGTTTGATATCGCCGAGGGTTTCGCTACTGAAGAAAATCACGTTAAAAAATTAGTCAAAATATGTTTCAGCTGAAATCAGTCGGTTAACGCGTACTGACCTGCATCTAAATTAGGATGGCGATTTATCTTGCGGTGTAGGAAAGGCGTCTTCGACGGTTTGCTTTCGGTGGGAAGAGGTTGTCCGTGCGCGTACATGCTCTTGAGGATGGAGGAGACAGCATTTGGTGCCCCGGTCTCCCCGGTCTGCTTATTCCGCGAACTTGTCGAGGATATGGTCGAAGGACGAGAGTAAGAAACAGCCACGGAACTTGATGCACTATGTGAATTCCAGTGTTTCCAGTAGTGGCGATCGATATGGGTAAAGAAACATACGAATGCGACGCCCCAGAGTTGAAATCAACGGAGTCCTCGGTCGAAGGCGTCAAGGATGAACTTCCAGCAGCACCTTGCGGCGGGGGCCCATTCATTTCGTGAGCGTTCGAGGAATCAAGTGGACGGGACTACGTGGGCGGAAACTCTGAAAGATATACTCACATCTCTGAATGACTCTTAAAAAGGGTTAGTGGGGAAGGAGGAATCAGGTATCTATGTTCGGCAACCGACTGATCTCATACACATTCGCTGCGATCTGAGGTACCATATGCTGTGAAACGCATCACACCCGGTCCGTTGGGCATTTCACATCACGCAGCAGCATGGCTATGGGTGGTATGTAGTCAGAGAATAGCTCCAGATGAGATAGAGATGTGTTGCGATGCTCACTTATTAATTCTCAGGCTGAGTGCGAAGCTGGAAACTGCCAGTGATTGCAAAGTGATTGGCAATGGGAACCAAATGGGAACAGGGTAATTCAATTGAGGTTCCGCGATGCTGAGTATGCCTTGCCACTGGCAGACTCATGTCTACAAGTAATGCTTTTCAGAAAGATGGCGCAGCTGTAACACTGCTGAAACGAAGTCAAGATAGAGTTTGAACATATCAAAGGTCCCGGTCAAGCTCAAATCGGACTGCCAGCAGCGGACGCCGGAGGTTGTTTGTCAAGGATACCGTGAACAAATACCACCGGCTAAAATACCGTAAGTCCACGGTCCATTTTTAGACAACTTCTTTTGGAGCAAGGCTACTCGTGAGCCCTTCGCTAACCGTCATGTCCTGAAAAACATTTCTGTTATGGCAATGCAAGTCTTCTAAAAATTAAAATAGCCGCTTGCCACTTATCAGAGCATTTCGGCGTTGGAGCTTGCCGAACTCAGCTGGAGTCCTTACTTAAAATAATCGCGAACTCACCAGCTTCCGACTCAGTGAGCCGTCTTTCGAACTGTTGCTGAAGCTTCAAGGAATTGACAAGGTTTGTATTTCACTTCATCATATATCTACTGCTAGTGCACTTATCATTTCAAGCTATATCTTTAGACACTCGAAATTGTTATTTAATATCATTCCCCAGTGTGTTTTTTCGTGGCACCTGGCACATCGGGTTTCACGTTCAGCAGTTTCTCCGGCTACTGATTCCCATGGCTCAGGCATTTTCAGAACTGTATAAAAAGTATACTTGTGCCCTGCGAATCATCAGTCATGGTTGCTGATATAGATACGACTCATAATTAATCAACGAGTGAGCGTATTTTGCCATCAAGCCAGTGAGCTCGCATAGGCGTTACTGGAGTTCTCGTTATTTATTCGAGCGTATATTGCCACAGAAACAACCTCACAAAGCTGGTACAGCCTAAATTGTAAGTTTCAGTCCTCGAACTTTGACGAATTCGCCAGATTTAGAGGGAGGCCATATGACAATGCGCTATATATAGTATGATATCTTTCCGGCCTTCTCAAGACTCAGGGCCTGATTCATCGACAGAGAAAAGACTGAAGAGTGTGTAACTAATTCTATATACACCATTACAGTCACACATAAATGGCATGACACAATGTGTAGAATCAAAGTTGACGCACGTCAGTGAGACGTGCAAATGATGCAGAGGACACTGCGAGTCAATGTGCACTGCAAATGTAATTTGGTAAAACATCTCTCAACGTGTCTTAGCACGTCCAGGCAACCGAGCTCCGAGCTTGCTTCTGAGCCTCACAGACCGGGATTTCAATGCATGTGAGCCTCGCATGGCAGTTCATTGTTACATCACGGTTACTGATATTGATTCCAGATGGATTTGTTATTAGTGTTCTCATTCCTAAATTTGGCTCGTATCAAGTCCAGTCACTTTTATATCTTGACTTCTGAGTTGACTTGTAATTTGAGTTCTCGGTCCGAGGGAATTCACCAGTAGCAGAGCTCTCTCATCGGCCACGCCGGTGAACTAACTTGAGGCACTCGTACCAACGAAAGTGCGCGCCGGAAAGTCTGTCGGTGGTTTAAGTAGTCTGATACAACTCTTCGTACTTCTAGTAAATCTCCACGATGCTCGGCCTGCATAGACGGCGAGTTTTACGCCCAAACAAAAAGCCTACGCGATATTTCAGAGTTATCTGAGCAGACAATCAGCCTTCTCCTTGTTTCAAACAAACGGCATCAAAATCAGAAGCGAGTCTTCTTGGCGGCGGCTGGCGCTCCCTTTTCGACATCCTCTCTCACCGAAGTGTGAAATACTTATGTATATCATAGATAATCAAATTCAGTATCGTAACACCCAGTGTCCACTCTTGTGAACATCTCAGGACTGGGAGGTGGATAGGTCGGTCATCTGAGCTTGCAAGCTTGAGGTGGCCGGAATCAGACGATGTATTTAAAGTCGATTGATGTCAGTCAAGCATGTCGACAACTGAAGCTATCTATGAAGCACACACATACTGGATTCTAGGCTACGTCCGACGTCTAGATTCGCTGGATTGCAGACACCAGTAAATTGGCAAGAAACTTGCAGGCCAGTCTCCGATCTTATCTTAACAAGCAAATCTCATCTAGCCGAGCACCGCGAGCGCTAAGATATAAAACTGGCAAGAAAGCTAGGTGTCATTTTCAGCACAAAATTAAATTTACGATCGGTATGAGCGCTGAGAATTTCAACTTTAGACTAGTTGGAAGGTAGTGGCCGCTCGATGTCGGTGGTAACTGTTGTACGCCCGCCGATTGATACACATATGATGCTAAGATTTGAGCGCCCAGGCGCCCAACACTGAACCGGCGTTGAGGCGTTCATCAAGAGTGGCGACAAAAAAATTTTGAGGCAAGATCTCCAACGCGAAGCTTTGATCCACCCACCCTGCGCCAGATGAACGACTGGATAAGAAAATAGTGAAACTGAGTAATTCACAATCCTGAATTTCCGTTATCTTTATTTTTTTAAAATACAACCAGAAAGAGTTCCATATTCTCTATCATTTACTACGCGTCATGAGTACCGTGGAAGGCTGCCGTCTTGATGCAGCCTACACTGAGGTCGGTTCCGGCGAGTGATAGGAACACGCTATATTCCCTAGAGCGA